>JAPYZN010000119.1:0-49784 GCA_030522865.1 Psyttalia lounsburyi
AGTATTATCTGACTCATGTGATTATAATCCTCGCCTTCGGCTCGGAAGCCACATTCGTCAGATAATACTTTCATCGCCTGGTGACATAATGTACTATTTCGGCACGAGCTGGATGTAGCAGCAGTGACAAAAAATTATGTTCGTAACTCGTGAAAAAAGTGGTTTTTGACTCGTGAGATTATATCACTCGCCAAAAACCATTCTTTTTCACTTGTTACGAAATATACTATTGTCGCTCATTTTCATAAACGATGTAAACATTGGTGATTTAGTGATAAAAAATGATTGATCCCTATTATTGTTCTACCTCATTGTTACATACTAGTGCTCAATAAAAAAATTTCTAAAGCTTTAATCCTATTGGTTGACATAAAAAATTCAGTAAAATTACACCAATGTTTTTAGTTTTTTTAAATATTTTTTGCTATATATTTTTGCTATAATGAAATGGATTTTTTTTCTCTAGAAAAAATACTCAGTCTTTTTGTAATGAGCACAGCTTGAACGTACTTCATTATATTATTTCTGAATTATGAATATTTTCAAAAAGTACACGGAGTGTTCCATTTTGCCCTCCTTCTGCCGCAGCGAAAGCTATATTTTCATTTTAAAAGAAGTGATGTAAGTGCAAGTGATCTTCGAATCCCATCACCAGAAGTTTCTTCCTCATACATTTTTATCGATATTTACTATTCGAGTTGGTCACCCATCAAATGATTTTTTCGTGGATGACAATAGAAACCAGATCCTCAAGGTCCTTCTAGAAGCGTGAGAAGAGAATTCATTCAATCGTATTTACTTCCTAGGACTAACTCAACTTGAGAAATTAAATTGTCACATTTACGTCGGCCTAAATCATGTAATAATGTAACGTATAAGCGTAAAACTTGATTTTAATTACTTTAAAAACCGATAAATGGAGAGCGTTATTAAGAGAAAGGGTAAAAATGATTGAAAAAATGCATAGTATGAAATTCATGGATGGGAGTAGCTTCACCTTTCGCTGGGTCAAATCGAGCTCCACACATTGAAAAACATCCGCAAATCCTTTTTAACTTCTTCGTCATCCCATTCACGTTTACCAATGCATAATGTATAACCACAGAACACGGTAGACATGTCACGAGTGAGGAAGAGGCAAAAACACACGCTATTTGTCGATACACACCACTCCTCTCATTTCTCGAATTTTTATCCCTCTCTCTTCTCTCTCTCAGCCATTTTTTGTGACAATATGCACAATTTCTAAATAGAGAATCGTCTGGGGCGTTACGTCATCGTAGCAGACGAAAATCATCGAAATCTGATGGTATTTGGTCGTAAAAAAATTGACAGTAACGGAAATGAAATATCCATAAATAAATTTCATAATTGAAAATTAAAAAATCACGACAAATAAAAATGGAATTGTTGTAAAACTAAAAGAGAATGCCTCAGTCAAATTAATTAATTAATTTGATTATGGAGGCGTTTGGGGGTTCACATGCCATCTGCATCCCCGCCGTGTCCACTGAGAGGAAAAATGTTTTTTGAGAAGTATGACTTTCCTGCAATAAAGAAATTCATTCTTTCAGCTCAAAAATTACCAAGGAAATAATATTGCGCAAAAAAAAAGATCCGGCATGCCGCATGTCATTTCTAGTAGGATTGTAGTTAGAAATCTATCTTAATTCTAATAATTTATTGACGCCGACCGTAATTATTCTAGACTCCAGAAAATCACCCGCTGAAATGGAAGGAGAAATTACCGGTATGGAACTCGGCTACTAAAAATTACCAGTAAAGTGACATGATTTTATTATTACTTGCTCGTTAAATTTTAGACTGCTGTATAAGGTCCCTAAAAGTATTTATCCTTTCTCCCTCAAACTGTGCCTGGTTGAATTTTTTAAAGATGCAATTTTCCCGGTTGGTTGTAAATTTTTTTTTCATTGAAGGCTATTATTTGGAAACAGTTGTGGAGCGTTATGAACAATTGTGAATCTTGCGGATTGCGAGCAAAAGGTGACCAACATAAATTTAACTGCCGCAATTACTGCGAAAAGTAACACGGGAATGTCAAGTATGGGTTTCCAATAATCCTGGAATACTTATTGAAATAAATATTCAAATATCCCTCTACTTTAATTTTGATTTGAGCCATTAATTTTACCGTGCCGTGTGTAAATAAACTCCGTAAACATATAAATTTCTATTTACATTCAATTTTCGTGAAGGGATAACGAGTGGAAATGATCTATTTGAAGTATACGTAATTCTCACAATTTGATAGTTTTAGTCCTTTGAACTGATTGATTTTTACATAATGTTCTTCACCCACTTTGCACAGATTTCCTTTTTTTATTTAACGACGTTTCGTCAGAAAGAAAAAGTTTCTCTTCAATTTGCTGTTGACCAAAAAAAATTATTGAAAAAGCATGAAATATGCTTGCATACTTAAGAGCCTTGGTGCAAAGTAGTAAAAATACAAGAAGACACTGGGAAGAGAAAGAAAAATCTTGAAATTTTACGACTGCATGTTGAATTATGTAAATTAAACCAAGCGACTATGGTTGAGAGGTAAGTAATGGCGGAGGGGAGGGCCGACTAAAAAGCCCCATAGGCTACTGAACCTACCATAAACCATGAAAACTAAAAAGCCAATACGCCTACGATACATTTAAATCGTCTTGAGTCTTCGCCCACTGCCGTAACCTGTTATACTCATATTGGGGGATGTACAGCGGTATGTAATACAGCTGTGCGTGCATGATGAGTAATTAAAATTGCTAAATCTTTCGGAGAGATTCCAAACAACCATTCAGTAGTATCCCTTGTATGTTATGGAGTAATTAATAATCGGAGGACATTCAATGTCATAATGTTTTATCTTCATTTTGAACAGCTTAATGTTAGGTGTATTGGCAATTTATTCATTTAAAAATCCAATAAACATTTTAGTTTCGACGGTTGAATCTTTTTGTAAGTGATGTTGATGAATTAAGTCTGTGACGCTAGGTTGAATCGCAGTTTTCGGCTCTAGTGAGAAAATTGTGGATTTCGTAACTACTGCGGAATCATATATTGCAGGACAGCAGGCGAGGACAGGGAAAAAAACCCGTGGCTCCAGTCATACGACGCGGGCCAAAAATACACTTTTCCTACGAGTACCGAACAAGTTTTTCGTGTGCCCGAATGGTCCCATTCTCATGCATTCTGATGAAATAGCACATTTCATGCCCGAGCCTTGGAAAACAGATCATTGTCTCTCACGCGCAAAATTGCCTTCCGAGCCGAAGGCGAGGATGGCAAGCACATGCTGGGGGAGGGTGATATGATTTCCAGGGCGAGTCGTGGATATCATTTTTCGTGACGTGGGACCTGAGAAACGCCAATTTCGTGGGGGTTTTTCAGGTCCGGTGACACGAAAAAGTATTTTTTTATTATCTATAGTGTTATAATGCCTGCCTTCAACTCAGATGATAAAGTCACATTCGTCAGAATATAGTTTTTGACACATTATGTGTAAAGTGAGATTTTACGCACGTTTCACGTACACAAATCCTGACTTCGCACACATCGTGTCAATAAATAGGAAATAGGAATACTGTTTTTAGACTCGTGGAATTATATCAGTCGACTTCGGCTCGTGCTAAATTGTAAAATCGCACTTTACATACAGCGTGTCAAAACCTTTTTCAACAATAGACGGAAAATTCAAAAAAAAGTTAATTTATCGGAGCCTTTTCAATTTGCATAGCTTTTCCAAATTATCCATTTACATTAATTCCATTTTTAATCAATTATCGATTTGCCAAAAATAAGACAATGTGAAAATTTGACGACTTGAAATTTAAATTGTTATCAATTTAAATTTCGCTAATTAATAGATGTTAGTTGAATAGTAGTAGATGAGACTTTGAGAGAAGAAATTGCGTCAAGGAGAAAATTCAATAGGACGCAATTAGGCGAAATAACTTGATAGAAGGTGACTGGGTCAAATGCAGACCTTTTTGGGGTCCAGACCAGTTGCGTCTCCATCGTGAACTCAGGCTAATGCTGCTGGTTAGGTTAGATACCTTTGAATAAGATGTTTCATCACACATTGAATTTATATTAACACTTATAAAATTGATATTTAATAAATCGCTTTAAGCAGGAAAATTATAGTTGGCAAGCCCTGCCCTTCTAAATGATCTTGCACAAAAATAAGTGCTATGTCTCAAAGGGGTAAAATATATTCATAACAATCGGTCTTACGACTAAAATTTTTAACGCGTCAATCCAAAATTTATTAAAACATTTTCAAGGATGCACAATAACCATTCATCAAACTGCATCTCTCTTCATCCCTAAACAATCATCAATTTTTCCAGTTTCCGCAATATAAACAGACCAATTTTAATGCTCAGTCATTTTATAATATAAAAAAAAATCTTAATTTTTCCTACTGCTCTCCACTAGTTCTCCCTCACTCCACGTTTCATCGGATAAATCTTCGAGCATCTCGATTTCGCATAATTATAAATTTTTTAAACAATACAATGCGCCTTAGCATTTGAAATTCAATGGTTTACTGAAACCCTGGGCGTTCAGTCAGCAAAAGATCACCTGGGAGCGTCGATATGTTACTCTAGTAGATAAAAAATAAACATTGTGCCTTTCACAATTCATTTTCTTCTCAGCTCATCTCTCTAATCCTCACTAAAATCACTGAGCGTAGTCTTGACACTCGGATACGCCTGGGAGGGGAGTTTTGATGGCATTTTCTTTGCGGAGAGTTTCGACTTTTCGATAAAATCTCAGATAAAATATTGCGCAGTAGGAATTATTCTTGCGTCCCTGACATTTAAATTCTGTCCCGCACACGCGTTGTGATCAAAGCCAATTCATTTTCTCCCGCTTGCATGATCGTGATCTCACCGCACTGTAAATTTACTCTCATATATTCACACTTTCTCCGAGCTTAAATACTGATATCTGGTATTTGCGTGATGGATTTGATAATTCAAAATTCAATCCATAGTCGCATCGAAAACACTTCGAAGACTTCGTGACTGATTACGCGTGAAATAAGGAACAAATCATTAGTAGACCTGATTTGTGACCAGTGAAAAATTTTCTTCATATAAACAAACTTAGAAATTAAAATAAAAAATTGTAGTCGAAATTTTGAAGAGAACAAATTTTCTTTTCCAGCAAAAAGATGAGATTTTTTTTTGAAGAGAGAGGAGATAAATTTATAAATTTTGCAATTTTAGAATAAAAATCCTGATTTTTATAATACACGCGTTTAATTAAAACATTCAAAAATTCGCTTAATCAATTAATTACTCTACAAGATATGCATTAGTAGTATCCAGCCGTGAAGGACATCTGGCAAAAATAAATGGTTGAATTTTAGATACTTTTTGTGGATTTTTTTTATACACTAACGATTTGCTAAATTCGATACAAACGTATCAACGTCAGATGAACATGTATTCAAATAACGTTTCAATGTCTGGAGTTCCCAGGTATTTTCATGTTGTTCGAATATTTTTTACTGTCTGAGAAAAAGTTTTCAGAAAGTTTCTGAGACGCATTTGAGGTTTAAGTAATAAACTCCTCCATTTCGAACTCATTCATTCATTTCAATAAATTTTTTGTCGAATATTCATAAACTTTAACTGCTTAATAAGCACAACTGGAATATTAACTACTTTAACAAAAAGGTTTCAATTACACAAAATCAATAAATTATGAATTTTGAATGAATGCTCTATTAGAATTTCATTATATTTCAATCCCAGAAATCTTAGAGACTTAGCAAATGCAATTATTGCATCGAACAAACGCCGAACGGAGATGCACGGATTTTCTCGATGATTTGAATTTCTAACGCGGCAACTCAGAATTTACCGACTGAACGGGTTAACCGACCTGTGCTGCCGTAACGCGATTGATTCCTGAAGTTCCAAAGCAAATTTCAAAATCCATAGCTTTTGGTCAGATGCCAAACATCATACATTATTTATTTTTTCATGTTTCCCAGTCATTTACAATTTTCCTCGTTAACAGAAAATTTAAAAAAAAACAGATGCTCAATCAGTTCAATTTCACCGATTCATTTATGCAAAATTATGAATGCTGATAACTTGAGTGAAGAAATAAATAATTGAAGGATTCCTACATATTTTATTTAAAACAAAATAGCTATTCAGCAGGTTGAGGTTGGCTTCATCATTTTCGAGCAATTTTTTATCAACCCCCGTTATTGAACGAATGATTGACGAAGGAATAATACCTTTCAACAACGACGAGAGGGAATTAAAAATTCAATCGCTAAGGAATTAAAGTCAATATGTAAATTTTCGAAAACCTCCAGAAGACCAGGTCAATTTTTCAGGAAGTGACTTCACATACGCGATGTATTAATTGAATCAATTCGAATAAAACCGCTCAAATTTATGGGATATGGCGGATGCCTTTCTACCAATTACATTATTTCCCGGAAAAAAAAACATTTCAATCACTAAAAACCAAAACTCCATTTTCAATAATAATAATAATAATAATATTCAAGCATAGATAAAATTCAACGTCGATGTGAGTTAATTATTCTCAATGATCTAAATATTTTTATCATCCAGAAAAATCTGAAAGCCTAAAAAGAACGTCCACATGTCTAATCGCTCTCAGAATAGGTACTAACCACATAGAAAACATTATCTTTCACCTCGAAAACGGCAAAACTTGCCATTATTGTAAAAAATAAATACCATTAAGATTTTCCACATGATCTTCCTATAAGAAATGCACTATTCCTTCCATTAATGATTAGTATTGCTAATGGCCGAGAATCCAAACACTGGTAAACGTTAAAAAACGCCACCGGCTCGACATTTTTCTCCCGGACAATACAACTGTCGTCCGCCATATTCCCCTCAACCAATCCCACGCCGCATTATTCCAAACGGGCATCAACAGGACTAGAATTCAAACGTTCCAAAATGGAGTTTACTTAGTTTATCGTGTGACCGTTACAACAGATGCTGCAGTGAGATTGTCCTCTCTCAAAAAAATGTGATCGTTCAATCAAAATCCCTCTAAAAAGTGTTCGAAACCCTTCGTGAACCCCCAGTCAAATCAGTGTCAAATCCACCCCTAAAATAAAAGTAACCGCAAAATAAATAAATGAATAAACAATAAACAACTTGGATCTCTCATGTTTACACCACGTAAAATGCTGGCATTACCAAAGACCCCGACAAAAATGGGTAAAGAAAAATTAGAATTATCAGTCGCAGTTCGTAATAAGCGAAAGGAACGATCTGAGACGCCAAAAAAATTATTAGAACTCCCAGATAAGGCTCACCCCTCCTCAAGCCTGATGCATCTTCCCAACGACAAGCTTGAACTTGCCATCCAGCTCGAATGTAAAATGAAGGAGATTCAGGGACAACAGAGGAGGATGCTGGAGCTCCAGGACAGGATAAGTACAAATACTAGGTTAACATTATCACGTGAGAGATCAGAATTGGCTGAACAGCTCGAGAAGAATATGGAGGAGCTGGAGGAGCACCAGAAACAGCTTCTGGAGCTCCACGAGCAGACCAATTATGACTCTCAATTAACGACAAATCTTGAGCTTCAACTGGAAGAACGGACAGTCAAATTAGAAGCTTCTAATCGAGAGAGGGACAAGCTGGAACGTCAATTGACATCCATGAAGTCAGAGCTGGCTTCAGTCCAACGAACTTTGCAGCTGGAGAGACAAGAGAGAAAAGATCTAGAAGAAACGGCTCTGGGCCTGATCAGAAGTGCTAAGCAAAAGTGGGAAGCTGCTGAAAAGGACAAACTCTCTAGGTTGAACAAACATATTGAGAGTCAAAATATTCGCATCACCGAGCTCTGCACCAGCAGCAACGATATGTCCTCGAAGCTTCAACGAGCACAATGCGACCTGGAGACTGCTAATGCAGAGTTGCAGAAATTGAGGAGCTTCCAGGCTCAATATAAACAGTCGCTTGCAAAAACTCGAGAGCTACGTCGTCAGAGTGTCCAGGGAGTCGAAAATAAACTGGAGGAGATATCAGTGAGGGCTCATAATCAGTTAGCAGAGGTGCGACTCAAGCTGGAACAAGAAATCGCTAAAAATACTGAACTTGAGAGTACGTTGAGAAACGAGCGAGATGCAAATCATTGTAAATTATCTCGCCTGAACATGGCACTGGAACTTGCACAATCAGAGCTCAAAGATCTTCAGGAACAGTTGAGATCGATCCAGGCAATGATTCCAGCACGCGACCAGGAGATTGTAACTCTGAAGAACCAATTGAAGGAGAAATTAAATCAGATGGATGGGATTCACGTTGCTGAGCAGACAATTGCTCAACTCACTGAACAACTCGAGAAAGTTCAAATGGAAAACGAACAAATGAAGAATCAGCTGGAATCTACAAGGAGTGATCTCAATGATACTCTAATGAACCTTAGAAGGAATGAAAATATCGCTGAAGATCTCGAGAAAACAGCCAACGACAAAGCAGCCCTTCAGCAACGTCTTCAGGAGTCCAGAGCCAAAGAGGACGAGCAGTTACGGAAGGTCGATACCCTGGAGGAACTTCTTCAACGTCTCCAACAGAGTGTAGCTAAATTAGAATCAGAAAATGCAGTGCTGAAACGCTCTTCAAGTTTGATTCCCTCAGGTAGTCGAGTCTCCACAACCAGAGAAAATTCCCTCAAAGTATCAGAGCTGGAGCAGCAAATTGAACGACTGGAGAAACAACTAGAAACAGCTCGAGAGAATGCAGCAACAGAACGAGAGGCAGCCCGTCAAACACAGCGATCTCTATGGAAGAAAGAGAAAGAACTATCAGATGCTAATTTGGACAAGAGGATAGCATTGAGAGAAGCCAAGACAGCCGAAGAAAAAATAAAATCCTTGCAGGAGGAGAAACAACGATTGACAGACCGATTGAACAGGAAATACCAGGAGGAGGAGGAGAAAGCAAAAAAATTGTTAGCCGAACTTGAATCAGCCAAGTCTTCTCTCACTGAGATCACTAAAGAGGCTTCAAGGAACAGGATGCAGGCAGACTCAGCCCAACGAGCCTTGACCCAAGCAAATAAACAGATTGAAGACCTTCAATCTTCTTCTGCTGCTCTTCGAAGGGAGCTGGATGCTGCGAGAAAACAAGCGAGAACAAGTCAGGATAGAGTGGACAGTTTGAATGCAGAGAATAAACGTCTGACTTTCGCTATCTCCAAGCATAATGAAGTGAAGAGCACTTTGGAAGCTAAACTTGAGGCATTAGAGCAAGAAGCAAAGGCCGATAAAGTCAACATTGATTTGTTAAAAGAAACCTGTACAGTCCTTGAAGAACAACTGACAGACTACGAACGATTGACTAGTGATCATGAGACCAGAGAGAATACTCTAGTCCAGGAGAAGATGAGGCTGCAGAAGGAACTAGAAACCCTCGAGCAAAAGCTTAGAGAAGCAAAAATAGGGCAGAACGAGGAGAAATCCAAGAGATTAGTTTCCGAAAAGGCGAAGCAGCGATTGGAATCAGAGACAAATGAAATTGAGACTGAAAGAGACAATTTATTGACCCAGAGGAACGAGTATAAGAAACTGGCGCAAGATTTGAACCAACAAGTTGCTGCATTGACATCCAAATGTGGAGAACTAGAATGTGATATTGGAGAGCTACAGAGAGCCTTGGAATCAGCACGAGGAGAGGCAATGATCGTTAAAGAAGAGAGTACAGACCACTTGACTCGTCTTCATGAACTCAAGGATATCAACCAGGATCTGATGGTTGATCTCCAAAGCAGCATTGATCAAGGACAAGAGTTAAGAATCAGAATAGCAGAGTTGGAGAGTGTTCTTGAAGAGATGAGGCAATTTTACAATGAACACGAGATGAAGTCTGAGGGGACGAGACAGCAGCAAACAAAATTGATTGATTATCTCCAACTTAAATTGGAGGAGTGCAGCAAGAAGAAAAAGACAGTTTGCGATAGGATATTCAGGACGAAGCAAAAGGATGCGGTGATACCGACTGGTACAGGAATGCCAGTGGGTTACAGAGAGCTGGAGAATCAGTTGACGCGAGAACGCGCCAAGGTGAAGGCTCTTACTGAACAGCTGCTGGTGTTGAAGGCAGCAGCCGTTACATCGCCAGTTACAGCACCAGTTTCACCTATTGGAGACTATAAATCTATGGATGCCAAGACTCAGGATTCGAAGAAATATCAATTCTCTGAACCTGATGAGGTTTTGTCCAGGCAAACATCATTACAACGAGTTCGACATAATATTCCTCACAGGTTCAACGTGGAATTATCAATGCGAGCTGGCAAGTGTGCGGCTTGTTTAGAACCCATTCAATTTGGAAAGAGGTCTGCTATTTGCAGTGAGTGTCAGATAATGACTCATTTGAAGTGTTCACTCTTGATTCCTGCAAACTGTGGACTTCCTGGGGGACTGACAAAACATTTGGGGAAGAGTTGGAAAGCCAGTGACGAGAGCATCTCCACCCTCAGTGGCAGTGTCCAGACACTGACTATTGACGAGCCAGATCACGCAGAATTGGACGCCAATAATTATAAGAAGAATCAAGGAGTCAGCATGGAGAGTTGGGTGAAAGTTCCAGGACGTGGCAAAGCTTCTTGGGAACGTAAATATGTGAGGCTGGAGGGCTCATCTCTTCATGTATATGAGCATGAACCTAGTTCAGGAATGTCACCAATCAGCAGGATGGAGCTTACAGATAAAAATGGATTCACGGTCATCGAGGACGTTCATCAGGCTGAGGTACCTGGCACTGCGAAGTCTGATATTCCCTTCATTTTCAGGGTCGAGTCCAATACTTTTAACACCTGTTGGCCGACTAACAGACTCGATATTATGGCGTTGAGTCAAGTTGATAAGAAGAGCTGGTTGAATGCTTTGAAGTCAGTGGCAAGTCAGAATGGAGTCAGAGGAGCTGCTAAGAACTCGATGGTCCAGAGCGTGGTGAGACTCGAGAGGAATAGACTGGATTTGAACTGTGTGGTGGAACTTGAGGAGGAAGGAGTCTTATTGATCGGTGCTGAGGAGGGATTGTATTCATACAGACCTGCAATTTCCAAAGTTCTCACTGCGATTAGAGGTGTCAAGCGAGTTCATCAGCTGACGGTGCATCCTCATCTGGGTTTGGCGCTGATGATCGCTGGAGAGGATAGGCAGTTGGTGTCCTGTGATCTGAGACAGTTGAAGAGCAACGCTCTTGCTGCTGATTGTTCCCGACCGGCTATCAGTACAAAAAGAATTCTCCATGGTTCTGAAAGCTGTCATCTCTATCAAGTGGAAGGGGATTTACTCTGTGCTGCGACTGCCTCTCAGGTTGTGCTGCTCAAGTGGAGAACTGATGAGGCTGATGGGAATTTTGTACCTGTTAGAGAGCTGGAAACTCAAGAGCCCTGCAGCTGTGCTATCTTCACCAAAGATAATCTCATTGTGGGTTGTCAGAAATTCTTCCAAATTGATTTGACGAATTATGGAGTTGATGACTTCCCGGAGGAGGATGATAGCTCAGTCAAGGCTGCGCTGGCTGGGGTGGCTAGACTAGGGATCTTCCCTGTTGCTGTACTTAATGTATCCAATGGTAGTCAAGTGGAGTTGCTACTGTGTTATAATGAGTTTGGAGTCTTTGTTAATGAAAATGGGAGGAGGACCAGGGCAATCGATCCTACGTGGAATCACCTGCCTTTTGCTTTTGGTGAGAAAAGTTGCATTCTAGTTCACTAAAAAATTGTTAGTACAATATGCTGAATAACTTTTTTTATTTCACAAATTTCAAAATTTTGAAATATACATAGTTTAGCTCACTGCAGAATCTAACCTTATATTTTTGTTTTCAAGTAATTTTATTATTATTCCTAAGATTCTTATGACCCATGGTTAGTTACCTTAAATGAAAAAACCTATTTTTATTAATTAAAAAATTTGAGTAGTGTATACAGTAATTGCATTGAGTAACAAAACAATTAATCAATAAGATTTGAGATAATCTAAAAAACGTGACATCGAATTTCAGTTTGCAATGTATATCGATGAATTAATTCGATTTTTACAGCATTCAGGAAGCCTTACCTCTTCATCGTCCATTTTTCTTCGGTTGAGGTAATAAAACTGACATTCGAGACCTTCAGATCGACGACAAAAAATCCTGAAAAAGCTCTGATTGATTTGAACAATCCAAGATATTTAGGACTTGCTGGATCAAGGGGAATCTACGTAGCTGTGATAAATTCTACCCTGGACATACAGAGAATCGATGGTGTTGCTTCTATTTTATCAAAAATGAGCGATAGTTTGAGCAGTTTAGACTCACTTTGTAATAATGACAATGGCGACACCAGTTCAGAGTTCAGTTTCACGCCAAGTCTCATGGAGACCTTGGACAACCCTTCCAAACGGGTGCATTTTGCGGACCCCAGAGAAAACTGATGAGTTTTATTTTTATTTGTTTCATTTCATTGGTCAATATTTAAATGTTTAGATTATTTCTGTTGCAGGAGCTCAACAACGTCAATGTCTTATGTGACATGTAAATCATTTTCCAAATATTTGTAAAACTAGTGGATTGAGAAGAAAGTGTCAATGGACTGTTTCTGTAATTGCTCTCTCAAAACAATCATTCAATATTTCTGCTTGAATCTAATAGTGTGCAGATATTTATTTAATAAGTGTAGGTGTAGATGGAAATTATTTTGCAGATAGTTTTGGAAATATCTCTAAAACTAGTGAGTTCAGATGAAAATTCCTCGAGGATTGTTCCGTAGGTAGTTAATGAGCCTGTCAAAAAATTTCACTGGAATTATCTTCTGCCTACTAATTTTTTTTTAGTAATTCTTCCCTTACAATTGTATTACGAATGTATAGATATAGCGTTTGTATTTATAACATTTCCCTTGCCATTGACCACACTTAGAAATAAGTAATAAACAAGTTGACATATAACTTTATTTCAAGTTTTGATGTCAAGAAAGAGTTTAATTTTTATAAAGAAAATGTTGTAGTATTTATTTAATATGTGTGTTTGATATAGCCTATTGTTCATGCACTTCATAATTGTGGATGAAGCGTAGACGTACTTATAATTTAATTACATGGAAACTTAAATAGTATTCTCTTTCCAAATGTAATTCTTTGATTAAGTAACATAAATCATCGAAAGCACTCACAGTTCTAACAATTTTGCATTGATTTTGGGTTAAACAAAATAGCTAATAGGCGATAGATTCGTTAAGTAGCTGATTGCATTCATTACTCTGTATAATGGTAATAATTTCATCACGATTTGAATTAATTTCTATTCTATTTCTGAGTTAATCATTAAGCTTACCCACAAAGTACATAATAGAATTATTATAATATATTTATCGTGGAGGAAAGAAATGATTTTTGGTAAATAAAGATTTATAATATACGTCATGCTGTGAGCGTCATTCAATTTATATTCACAATATATTTATTATCCTGATGCTTGCACTGACGCCCGAATTTGCATTTGAATCGGTGGGTATTGTATAACAGTTGTCAGTTGTTGCATTTTTCACTTACAAGATTTGTTAACATGTCATCTGACAGTTATAAATTCAATAAATTTGTTAATGCAAACAAAATGTTGCTTTCGAAAAGTTTAATCAAACGGCAAAATGAATGAACCACAAAATGAACATTTCTATCATGATTTTAATTCCCTGAGAAATAAAAAAAAATGTAAAATTAGAAACAGAGTTTTGAGAGATGTTTCATGAAAACGATCACAAAGATCACAAACCTCGGCGTGAAATTTCAATTATAATTCCATGTTGTTTGAGTCAGGAGGAATTTTTGGTCTAGAAATTGTTTTCATGAAACAAAGCATATCGTATAATTTTCCCAAAGAATTAGAAAGCATTCAATCCCGATTAACATATGCATAATTTATGCAGAGTAGCGCGACATCCGGCAACCCCTGACACTGAGCTATATCGGAGAATATTCATTGGGAATACGCTATTGAAGAACGATTTTTTTTCAACGGTCTAAGAATCGATATGTTGTTGAACAATAACCAAGTTCAATGCCCTGAGAAAAATATCCCCATCGCTGTCATGTCGTCAATTATCTTCTATTTTGCCGAACAATTGACGTCCGTGGGACCTTAAATTCCTCATAAACACGCAAACAGTTTACTTTTATTAATTTAAATGTAAAGGAATTTTGGCCAATTATAAACATTGATCATACAAAATCCAAGTCAGCGTACACATATGTACAGAAATGACCTATAAACATAATTTTTTTGCGTTTCATAACACGCTAAGCCATTTGCCATCACAATTAGAGCATCGAAAAATTGCTCAAATGCAACTCTTCTATTCAGAAGTAAAATATAGGAATGCATGTGGCGGACTCCCTACAACAAATATCTCAATAGACCAAGTTACATTAATGGAAAATATTTTGCAGAAAAAAATTAATCAACTAGAAACTGCGATTAAACTAGATTTTAGGGTAAAAACTTATAAGACTACTATTGCCGTTGTCATTGAAGCCAAATGGAATTGTGTGACATAATTTAAAAAAAATTTTTTTTTTGGTACAAATAAAATTTGTTTGAGTATTCTAGGATTTTTTCTCGGTACGATTCCAAGGTATGGACACAACTCGGGCATAGGCCGTCGTCGTTAATCATCCACATCGCAATTAAATAACGAATAAAATGCTTATGTCCTTGTTGTTCTTCAATCACTATAGAAATGCAGTTTACAGTTTATTCTCAAATCTGACAAATACTGAAATATTAAAACAGACTCCCTATCTTATCCCGACTTGCAATACTAATTAAACGGTCTTCGTGAAACAAAGGTCACATTGGAATTTAGCTTCCATTCAAATAAGTTCAGGGGAAATTGAAAAGAATATGGAGTTGACCCAGGAGGGTCAAGCACTCTCTGTGAAACAATGGAGAAGACAGTGGGAGAAACCGCTGTTATAAAAAGACTTAGGACAGACTGAATCCAGCTATTGTATCCGTCTCCCTCACTCAGGGTGCCAGTTGGGGGAAGTTAAGGTTTTTTTATTTTCAATTTAAAAAATCCCCATCGACACCTATTACATGTGAAAAGTGAGAATTTTCATCAAGTGTTTGTCCATCGTCACAAATCAAACCGAGAATTATTTAATCACTCGAGTCATTTGGGTAAACTGATAGTGCTTTTTAAGATTATATTGTGAAGGGCAGGAAAAAGCGCGGAAGATGACGACGAACGAGGAACCTCGTCACTACAATCCCTTTCTCAAGGCTCCAGTGGAGCCTGGAGATGAGATCGTAATATCTGGAATGTCTGGAAGATTTCCGGAGTCTGATAATATGAAACAATTCACTGAGAATCTCATGAACAAAGTCGATCTTGTAACTGATGATGGGCGTCGTTGGAAATTAGGTAAATAAATTTCAATATCATTCATATCAATTTTCTAAGAAATTGTAATTAATATTCATTAACGACAATTTATTACAATAACCGCTATTAATTGTTAATAATAACAGCTTATAACAAAGTGTCTGAATACAAGTTGACTACGATTTTCGATCACTAACCATTGCATAACATGAATTCAGTGGGAATTTTCATGATTTTCGAGACCTAATTGATGTATGTATTAATTTTCTCCTTGATTTTTACAATGGTAATTCAGTTTGCTGGTTCAATTAAGTCACGATGACAAAGTAACAGACGATTGCTCTATTTCTCAGAATATTAATTTGCCGTATTTATTCATCAGGGGTCTATGCTGTATCGACAGTTAGAATAATTAATTTTTACCTTCAATTTTTACAGATCATCCGGAAATTCCCCAGAGAACAGGGAAAATTAATAATCTCTCGAAATTTGATGCTCTTTTCTTCGGGGTCCACTTCAAACAGGCGCATACTATGGATCCAATGTGTCGGATGCTATTGGAACATGCTTACGAAGCTGTCATTGATGCTGGAGTTAATCCGAGGCAATTGAAGGGGACTAGGACGGGAGTTTTCATCGGCGCGTGTTTTTCAGAGTCTGAGAAGACCTGGTTCTATGAGAAGCTTCAGGTGATCGTCAATGTTCATTGTTTTTTTACTGGGATTCCAAAAAAAAATACACTATTTCTATTCAAAATTACAATTTATGTAGAAAAAAATAAAATTGCACGAACACTATACTATTAATTTGCAGAACAGCGACACTAAATTCGACTTGGGAGTGAAAAAAAAACTGACGTAATTTCAAGTTTCATTGAAAATTTACAAAACATCCAAAATTCTTAGGAGTACAAAAATAACAATTGCTCATTATTATATTTAAATTTCCCATGTAGTAGGTATATTCGGTACCTAATTGAACTAAATTTTCAGCGAAATTTGAACGTTCATGAATGTTTTTTTCTACTGAAACCAGAGTTAATGTCACTATCATGAAAATTAAAGAATATCTTCAATTGAATTTCCGGGATTTTTATTCATTTTCAGGGACTAATGAATCTGAAATTTCTAGTTCCCATTAAGTTTTCCACGGAATCTTGAATTGTCTGTGACGAAATTTCTTGCAATTCCCACGAAAACTGAATAAATTTCTAAAATGTGTTTTAGAAATTGAATTAACAACTCGATAACATAAATCTATCATTAGAGAATTTGTTTATTTTATTGATAACCATTCTTAATAAAAACTCAAAATAACAGTTCACATTTTAGTATTCGCTCGCGTAATTTTCTATAAAAAATTATCCTAATTATCGGATCGTCAAAGATCAGCGGAGAATAATCTCTGAAAATTTTCGATAATTGTTTTCTGGTCCTTGTGAATACTTACGCAGAATGCAAGAATGATTATTCCATCCCATCAACAAATTAATTGGGTGTCAACATTTGAAAGAAAAATAGTGTAAATTTTATCCCCGTATTCCTCTATTCATATAAGAAAGTATTTCTTGGCAAGCACAGATTCTGTGCCTCAGTTGGAGATACTCAATTGGATCAAATTAAAAAAAGTAAAATTGAAAAAATTGAAGACCTACTTTTAAAACGAAAATTTTCAAAAAATATAGTCATTTGGTTTCGTCACTTTAATCTTGTGATGAAAATAAATGAATTAATTTGATAATTTAATTGTCTTTCCTTTTATGCATAGGTGAATGGTTTTGGTATCACTGGATGCAGCAGAGCCATGTTGGCGAATCGAGTGTCCTACTGGCTGGGGATAACAGGACCGAGTTATACTGTGGATTCCGCATGCAGTTCGAGTCTCTTCGCTATGGAGCATGCCTATAGAGCGATTAGAAATGGTCAATGTGATGCTGCAATCGTCGGTGGTGCTAATCTTTGTCTGCATCCGTACGTGTCTCTGCAGTTTTCCCGTTTAGGTAACATTAAAAGTTTCTTGAAGAAGATATTTTTAAGGTTTTTTAATGGTAACATTGATCATAAAAATGTTGTTTAACTTATAAATTGCCAAATGAAAATAATTATTGGAGAAAGTGAGCAGATTTTGATTTTGATTTTCCTACATAATTTCTTTCTCAAAATGTCAAAATTATCTAAGTATAAACTGTGGGATTTGCTTATTACTTCCGAATTTCAATTAAATTTTCAACGTAACTTCATCTCAAACTATGCAATTTTGATTTTGATTTTGTTTGAAGTGTTTCTGACAGTCTGATACCATAGATATCAAGATGATAAGCGATGTATAAATTTATGTTTTGCAAAATAATCGTCTTAGAAGAAAAAAAGTTGGAATCTACTTTTTACTCTGATGATAAGTTCCGTAAAGACCGGACCGCTTAATAAACTCAACAAAATTTTCAATATGATAAAAATGAAAATGAAAGCATTTAGCTTGAAGTTATTACAATTTTCCAGGCGTTCTAGCTCCAGACGGTCGTTGCAAATCCTTTGACGCTGAAGCAAACGGCTATACAAGAAGTGAAACCGTTAGCGTAGCGTTCCTCCAAAAATCTAAGGACGCAAGGCGGATTTACGCAACTGTTATCCACGGAAAAACCAACTGCGATGGATTCAAGGAGCAAGGAATAACATTCCCATCGAGTGTTATGCAAAGTGCTCTTCTCCACGAGTTCTACGAGGAGTGCAAAGTGCCACCACTGTCACTGTCATACATTGAAGCACATGGAACTGGGACGAAAGTTGGTGATCCTGAAGAGTTGAATGCAATTGAATCTGTCTTCTGTCAGGGACGGAAAGAGACCCTACTGATTGGCTCTGTGAAATCAAATCTCGGTCATGCTGAGCCAGCCAGTGGAATGGGTCAGATAGCTAAAGTGATCATTGCCAATGAAACTGGGGTGATTCCACCCAATCTCCACTACAACCGACCTCGTGAGGGTGTCAAAGCGCTTGAAGAAGGGAGAATAGTAGTTGTAACTGAACCGACACCCTGGAAAGGTGGATACGTTGGCATCAGTTCTTTTGGTTTTGGAGGCGCTAATGCTCATATTCTGCTCAAGTCAAATCCTAAGGAGAAAGTCAATGCGGGAGCGCCACAGGATGATCTTCCTAGGCTCGTCGTCGCTTCTGGAAGGACTGAAGAGGCTGTTAATTCTATTCTGATAGATGTAAGTCAGTATTTTTACTTCTTTCAAATAATCCTAATACCATTTAATGTTTCGTACGGACTATAATGATCATTTTTTAATTTTTAATAATTAGATGTATCTTTATCTAGATGTCACTGCCATTATTTTCATTAGAAAATTTTAATTGAATTTTTCAGTTATTTCTATTGTATCATAAAATAGAAATTCACTGAAAGATCCGGGTTCAACGTAACATTTTCCGCATTTTGTATCGTTTTTTTTTTAATTTTGAGGATTTTTACAAAATTATTTTAAAAATTATTGTTTTAAATGTGAAAAATGAGTTCACTCTAACTAAATATAACGAGCCAATAAGTCGAAACCAATCGTCAAATTTTTGAGTAATCTCAACAGAAATGGACAAAGCATCGAAATACGTTTAAAATATCCTTCAATGTATTTTTGATTTTTTAATGTAAACAAAAAATTGAGTGCGATTACTTTACTTTTACTTGCTCTACGCGCTCTTAAGTGAACTGTAAAAATTGTTTCTAATTGAGAATTCTCCTTGTTTTTTATATGAGTAGTCAAAAGAAACAAAAATTATCAAAATGATTTGGTGACCGGACCCCCTTCTGATACATTCTTAGAACTTACAATTTCTCGAATTGAATTAAGGTCGAGAGCCGGCCAGTGGATGTGGAATTCGTCCGTCTGCTTCACGAGATCCATACAGAAGACATCTCAGGTCACCTGTATCGAGGCTATACAGTTCTGGGCACTGCCAATCCCGAGAAGAAACTGCGAGATATTGAGCACTATCCAGGAGCCAAGCGTCCAATCTGGTTCGTCTTCTCCGGAATGGGTTCTCAGTGGCCGACTATGGGTGCCTCCCTCCTTCGTCTTCCAGTCTTTGCAAATGCCATAAAAAAATGCGACGCTGTTCTCAAACCACGCGGAGTAGATATCTACACTATCCTGACGAACCCCGACAAATCAACGTTTGACAACATTCTGAATTCCTTCGTTGGAATAGCTGCAGTGCAGATTGGTCTGGTTGACGTGCTAACAACATTGGGGATAATCCCTGATGCCATAATTGGGCACTCAGTCGGAGAGTTGGGATGTGCTTATGCAGACGGTTGCTTTACAGCCGAGCAGATGGTCCTTTCAGCACATTCCCGAGGTCTAGCATCAATTGAAACAGACACAATAAAAGGTTCAATGGCAGCGGTTGGTCTCGGTTATGAGGAGGTCAAAGATCTCTGTCCACCCGACATCGAAGTCGCCTGTCACAATGGTCCAGAGAGCTCGACAATCAGTGGACCAGCAGATTCAATGAAAGAATTCGTTGCTAAACTCACTGCGAACAAGATTTTCGCACGAGAAGTTCCATGCAGCAACATTGCTTATCACAGCAGATACATCGCTAAGGCTGGACCAAAACTCCTTGCGTACCTGAAGGAAGTCATTCCAGACCCTAAGCCGAGGAGTGCCAAGTGGTTCAGTACATCTGTGCCGCGATCTCAGTGGGGCTCGCCTCAGGCAAGACTCTCTTCAGCTGAATATCACACGAACAATCTTCTCTCCTCGGTTCTCTTCGAAGAGACATCTGTTCTTATTCCTAAAGATGCTATTACCATTGAAATTGCACCGCATGGCCTTCTTCAAGCCATTCTGAAGAGGTCACTGAATTCTGGTGTGAGCAATATTGCTCTCACCCAACGCGGGCACAAGGACAATGTGGAAGTCTTCCTTCAGGGTGTTGGAAAACTTTATGATCTTGGATTGCAGCCGGTCATCAGTAATTTGTATCCTGAAGTCAAGTTCCCCGTGTCCAGAGGGACTCCCATGATAGCACCACTTATTAAGTGGGAGCATTCAGATGATTGGTATGTCACTTCGTACAGGATGCAGGAGAAGATTACCTCTGGGGAAAGAGTAGTCGAGGTGACACTTTCTGATGAAGATTATGAGTACATGGCCGGGCATATTATTGATGGGAGAAATCTTCTGCCTGCCACGGGGTATTTAGCCCTCATTTGGGAGACTATAGGCATGATGAGGGGAGAGATGTACACTGAGGTGCCTATTGTTTTTGAAGACGTCAAGTTTTTGAGAGCTACTACGATCTCTAAGGAAATTTCGGAGATCACTTTAATGGTTCAGAAAGGTAAAATTTCTTTCCAAGTTCATGCTTCAAATAAGTCGTTTTTACAATAATTGTGAATCTTCATACTCTAATATTTTATCCAGATAAAGCGAAACCATGTGTGTCAAGGATTGTGAACATCTGTTGATCTGTTGATAAGAGAGTTATTTTTCAATGCATTTTTGATAATAAGAGAGGTTTAGATTTTTCAATGATTAACAGAAAAGTTGATGCATTCCCTGACAGATCACTCGATAATGAATCGATGGTGACTCGATCGGAGCATCGAATTGTTCACTCGGTCAATGGCTGGTAAATCATCACCAGAAGGTTTACTTTAGAGAATTTTCCCTTTCAACAAAACATTTCGTCGAGCAATGCAAATTGTTTTTCATAATCCGCAGATTATCAACGATGTTATATATCCAAATAATTTTTTCAACGCTGTAATTGAAAAGATATTCAATGATTTATTATTAATCACTATGTTTCTAAGGGACTGGGAGATTTGAAGTGGTTGAGGGTGGAGTAGCAGTAGTCACCGGATTTGTTCGACATACGCAGAATCCTCAGCAGGAACAAATACGCTTCCCCCGTCCGAATGAAGATCTAGAGGAAGAGATGGAGAGGGTAGACATTTACAAGGAGCTCAGACTACGAGGATATCAGTACTCGGGATTGTTCAAGGGCATCAAGAGGGCTACTTCGAATGGATGCAAGGGAACGATCACTTGGACGAATAATTGGGTGGCATTCATGGATAACATGCTTCAAATGAAGATTCTCGGAATGGACACGCGTAATCTCCTGGTGCCTACTGCCATTCAGAAACTGACAATTGATACTAAGACACATTTGCAGATGATTCGTGATATGCCAGATGAGGAAAAAGGTATTTTTATTCTCAATGACATTAATATTCATTCACTAATCAACGTCAATTTTTGTTTGACAGTTAGTGAAAAGTGGAGCTTTTTTTTCTGGAACTGTTCTAATTTTCATTTCACCGTGTTTGAAAATTACGAAATTATAGGCATAAAAATAATTCTCTAACAAGCGATATTGACTCTGAGCCGTTGGTGGGTGCGTCGTCTTATCTTCCTCCGACTAATTTTTTTTGCAATAAAATCGAAGTTGCCTCGCAATAATTCAGAAAATACAAACTATAATACTTCTAAAATAGCCTCCTATATAGATAACTTAGTAACTGCTGAGTTCATTTCGGAGCAATTTCATCCATTGAAACCTGATTTTTCTTTCCCGAAGCCCGATAAAATGATATTTGAAATTTTCTCACCAATTTTTTTACTACTAAATATATAAAAAGACAGCGTGATATAAAAATCAAACAATTTTCGTTCTCTTCTCTTATAGATTTTAAGGTTTATACCAGCTCTGAACACAACGTAATTCACTCTGGTGGAGTTCAAATTCGTGGCTTGAAAGCGAGTGGTATTTCCAGAAGAAAACCGGCAGGTGAACCAGTCTTAGAAACCTACAAATTTGTAGTCCATCGAGACTGGGCGGAGACTCCCCTGAAGGAGGCAGTCCGTCTCGCTACCCACCTCTCCCTCGAGAATCATCTGGGAATCAAAGTGAAAACCCTAGAGTTCCTTCAAGCGGGTGAAAAATATCCCGCCGAAGATCTCTTCTCCCTGCTCCTCGCAGACATCCTTGCAGACCTCCCAATGATCCAGGCTGACGTGAGCATTGTCACCTCCGAAAATTCCTTTGGAGAAGACGAACTAACCCAGAATATCACAATTATAGAACCCAAGAAATTAAACTCTGAAACCAATGCAATAGTCCTCGCCGGTAGGAACCTCCTATCTCCTGAAAACAGTCCATTCCTGGCAAATCTCCTCTCGGCCCTAAAAGATGGTGCATTCATTTTTACCCTAGAAACCTCCTCCCCAGAAGACATTAATCGCTCTCTGAAGACCAATCATCTCAACATAATTTTCGAGAAACTCGTCAATAATAAAAAATTCTTTCTTCTAAGGAAGATTGAAAAAATACCGAAGAATAAAATCATAATTCAGGTACGTAGGATCCGTCACAGTAGATAATGTTACAATTCCACGTCCTGCTCACTTTATTTACGAAATAATGATAACAATCTACCATTCTCATAGGTAAACAACGAAGAATTTAACTGGGTAAATAGCCTGAAAGCAGCGTTGAAAGCGGAGGTGGACCACGAAACTTCGGGTTCCTCCAGAGTATTCCTGATAAGTGACGGGTCCTTCGAGAATGGTCTCCTAGGTATCGTAAATTGCCTTAGAAAGGAACCAGGTGGTGAAATCGTCCGAGGAGTTCTTCTCCAGGACCCGAACTGCCCAGAATTCTCTATGCAGAACCCCCTTTACGCCGATCAGCTCAAACTTGACCTAGTGATCAACGTCCTACGATCAAAGAGTACCTGGGGATCTTACAGACACTATCATCTGCCCCCAGTGCAGCCTCGGCCTGTCCACCATGCCTGGGTGAATCAACTTGTCAAGGGTGATCTCAGCTCGTTTGCCTGGATGGAGGGCTCCATCACTCCTGGGTACAAAAACCCAGAGCTCGTGAGTGTTGTCTACTCGTCACTGAACTTCAGAGACATCATGATGGGGACAGGCAAATTATCAACTGAAATTGCTAGTAACATTCGAGGAGGATCTGACTGTGTCCTTGGGTTTGAGTTCGCTGGGATAACTCAGGATAACCGCAGAGTGATGGGTCTATTGAGTACTCATCGAGCAATCACGAATTATCTTGTCAATGATCCAACACTCACTTGGAAGGTTCCCGATTCTTGGACCCTCACAGAGGCTGCAACAATTCCCTGCGTCTACGCCACCTGCTACTACGCTTTTTACACAACTGGAGGCATCAAAAAGGGGATGAAAGTACTGATTCATGCGGGATCCGGTGGCGTTGGGCAAGCAGCTATCACTCTTGCCCTTTGGGTAGGTTGTGAGGTATTCACTACTGTTGGAACTGCGGAGAAGAGAGCATTCATCAGGAAAACGTTTCCACAAATTCCAGAAGATCATATTGGTAATTCTAGAGATACCAGTTTTGAGCAAATGGTAATGGAGCAGACGGATGGAGAAGGTGTCGATATTGTTTTGAATTCCTTGGCTGATGATAAGCTTCAGGCGTCCGTCAGATGTCTTGCTGAGGGCGGTCGGTTTTTGGAGATTGGGAAATTCGATATGGTTAATGATAGTCCTTTGGGAATGGCCATTTTCCTGAAGGAAATCAGTTTTCATGGAGTACTATTGGATAGACTGTTCAATGCCCCGCCGGAGAAGAAGATGGAGCTTAATAGGATGATGCAGGCAGGGCTCGATGACGGAGCTATCAAGCCGCTAAGTATGACTATTTTCGAACGCGATCAGATCGAGCCTGCTTTTAGGTATATGGCTGCTGGAAAACATATTGGAAAGGTAAGGCAAAAAATGGAGAAATTAAAAAAGTTTTACATCTATTTCGATTATCAAGGCCCGGGGGGACATTACAACAAATGAGTTTCTAAATAGACGCCCTCATAGATAAAAAATTGAAAATGAAAACAATCTAAATAACGTTCGGGTGGGGGTATACTCCGGCTTTAGTCTAAGTTCTTTTTTAATTTCTTATAAATTAATAATAGGGTTGATCTAACTCGTAGAAAACTGTCAGAGTCCAATAGATATTTCAAAAAATCTCTAATAAAAAATGCGTGCACACATAAAAAAATGATCTAATCCCATCAATTTAATTATTCCTCAATTGAGGAGAGTTGCATCAGATAGGCTCGTTCATAATTGTAGATTGGTATTGGTATATAATTACAGGTCATTATCAAAGTTCAAGATGAAAACAAGTTGAACCTCCCTATGCCAGCACTCCCGGTCTACCAGTGTATGTCAGACCGTTCCTACCTTCTCCTAGGAGGTCTTGGAGGCTTTGGTTTGGAGTTAGCTGACTGGCTGGTCCTTCGAGGTGCTAAAAACCTCATTCTCACATCTCGTACAGGAATTAAAAACGGTTATCAACGAATGAGGATCAAGCTCTGGAAAAGTTATGGCGTGAAAATCACGATAATCGCAGGAAAAGATGCATCAAACCCAGCAGACTGTGAGGAGATTCTCTCAATAGCGTCGAAACAAGCCCCAGTAGATGCCATCTACAATCTTGCAGTTGTCCTCAAAGACAGCCTCTGGGAAAATCAAACACCAGAAGCATTCGAGGAATCCTTTAAGGCTAAAGCTTGGAGCACAAGAAATCTTGACAAATTCTCCAGAAGATTGTGTCCAAAACTTCGACATTTCGTTGTCTTTTCGTCAGTCTCCTGTGGCCGTGGCAATGCAGGCCAAACAAACTATGGAATGTCCAACTCAGTTATGGAGAGAATCTGTGAGAGACGAGCCAGTGAGGGGCTTCCAGCCCTTGCAATTCAGTGGGGGGCTGTTGGAGATGTCGGTCTTGTCGCAGACATGCAGGATAATGATAAAGAGATTGTAATCGGAGGTACGCTCCAGCAGAGGATAACATCTTGTCTTCATGAACTCGACGGCTTTCTTAATCAGAGCTCTCCAATTGTTGCAAGCATGGTCGTTGCTGAAAAGAGAGCTGGTGGCTTGGGAAGTCTTAATATTGTCGATACTGTACTTGATATCATGGGTCTTAAAGACTTGAAGTCAGTTGGTGTCCACACACCACTAGCCGAGCTTGGTATGGACTCTATGATGGCTGTGGAAATCCGACAGACTTTGGAGCGTGAGTTTGAGATATTCTTGACTGCTCAAGATATTCGTGGACTAAACTTTGCCAAATTGCTTGAGATGAATTCGAAGGATCTCGAATTGAAGAAGAAGACTACGAAGATAAGGGGAGGCGATGTACTGACAGGAATTAAATTACTGGTAAGGCTTTTGGGAGAGGATGAATCGATGAAGCAAGTGTGCATGAAGTTATCTACCAAGGAAGAGAGTGGAAGGCAGGAGGTGTTTATGATCCCGGGTATTGAGGGATGCGGTTCTGTATTTTCGAATCTTGCTGGCAGGATTAGGGCACCTGCGAGTTGTTTACAGTTAAATAATATGGACACGCAGTACCGATCTATTCCGGAAATGGCAGATCAATTGCTGTCTGTGAGTATTTTGATATTTTTATATTTGTATGAGTACACTTAAATTCATCAGGGTGTGCCTTTGTTAAATACATTTGGAAGCATTTGATGGAAAATGTCAGCACAAATTTTATCACAAGTGACTATTATGACGCGAATGAGGGATTCAAAATATGCCTTTCTCCACTTTCTTTTCTCATATTATTCCAATTAATTTTTAAATTCAAGAATGTTAACAATAATTCTTGTATTTTGGATTATTTTCAATTCGAAAAAATTCTAGTCCTACAATTTTCCATATTTTCCAACCATTTAAAAAAAAATTTAATATGATGCTCCTTAAAATCAATCATATGAAATTTTCCGATCCCGCATTGCCTCTATTAAATAAAAAATGATTATTAAAGAACAATCATGGTAGTCTCTCTGTTTTCTTGCTGACAGAAGAAATTGAAAATGAAATTCGCAAACCATTCTCTAACCCATTCTTCATTTACCAACAGCCACGCTTTTGGTATTTGCAAAAAGTGACAATCCCTAAGTCTAACAAATCTAACTTTTACACAAAATTTTGTTTAGTACATCTTGGAAAGGAATCAAGGAAGGAGAAACTTTGTCCTTGTTGGATACTCATATGGATCAGTAGTTGCGATCGAATTAGCGAGAAGATTAGAAGCCCAAGCCTATACTGGAAAATTGATCCTCATCGACGGGTCGCCTCTCTTCATGAAAGCAATTAAAGATCAACAATTAGCATCGGAGAATGACGATGAACTCCAGACAAATATTCTCGTTGGTATTGCCGACATTGCTTCCCCTGATAATAGTGGAGATCTGTTAGTGGCACTCAAGCCGTGTAAATCTTGGGAGGACAAATTAAACGTCTTCATGGCACGTGTACCAACAGATGTCTTGGGAATTTCAGCGGAGCAACGAAGAAATATTTGTACTTGTATTTATAATCGTCTACGCGCTCTCGCCAATTATGATAATTCTAGTCTTGCACCACTCAGGACACCAATCATTCTTCTAAAACCGACTGTTGAGACTCTGAAAAATTTACCTGCAGATTATGATCTCAGCAAGGTATATTCATCAATTTTTTTAGAACTACTTTCTTGATTTGTCTTCTGTAATTGACTCATTGAGATTCATTCCGCGTTTTTATGATTTTTTATTAGATAACGAGAGAAAAAGTGGAGACACATATTCTTGATGGCAACCATATCACAATACTCGATAATCTGAAAGTAACGTCTGCGATAAATGGAGAGCCGCTCGAAGACGCAGCGGCATTCAAAGCTAGCATCATGGAAGATGGAAAAATCCTCACCCCCATTTACGATGCAAATCGTGGAAAATCGGCTAGTTAAGAAGAAATAGATTGTGCAACGTGGGCAGCAAACAGGACATTCCTATCCGCGTGTGAATTGGCTTCCGAGCGAAAGACGAGGGTGGCAAGCCCTTTAATCGACTTTGACATCTGGTTTTCTTATATTTCCTCATTTCGTAGTCTCATTCAAATTTTTATCTTGATTTTTTATTTCCGTTTTGGCCCTCCTGCTAGGTTGATAACGTAAAAAAAGTCCCCGAGGGCCAGAATAAAAGAAAAAAATGAAGATTTTAAGAGCCAATTTGATATTTATTTTGGTCTTTGTTTCGACGCTCGCGGCCTTCATTTTGATCACTGAATGTTATGACTCCTTTTATTTTGACTATCCTAATTTTCATTTTGTCCCACCTACTCCGTTTGTTTTACCCTCGCGGCCCTTACTTTGACCCCTGCAAGTCTCATTTTGGCTGTTTTTTTGACTCCGTATTTTGTCCCTCATAATCCGTCCTTTGATCCCTGAGATCTTCATTTTGATCCATATGATAGTAATTCTAATTTTAATTTTGATGCTTTAGCCTTTATTTTCATCTGTTTGATCCTCGTGAGCGTTTTTTATTATTTCTGTCATCTCAACCGTGATTTTGAACCACCTATTCTAGATTTTGACCCTCAGGGCTCTTATTTTGACCCCAGAAATTCTCATTTTGTGTCGCCCTTATTTTCATTCATATTTTAACTTTGGTGACCCTCGGTTCGATGCGTGTAATAAATATTTTTACCCACAAAATCCGCATTTTGCTTTATATGAAATTTATTTTGAATGTTATTGTCGATCCTCGCGGCTCTTATTTTAATGCCTTAGATACTCGTTTCGATGCATGTGGTCCTTATTTTGATTTTTTTTGATCCGTGTAATGCATATTTTTACCCATAAAATCGTATTTTTGATTGGTGTGAAATTTATTTTTATTTTTATTACTTATTTTTGCGGTCCTTATTTTAACTCCTAACTTATTCATTTTAATGTATATAATACCTCTTTTGATTCACGATATCCTACTTCTCATTTGCACTCTTGTGACCCTGACCACCCCTGATAGCTATTGGGTGGAGAGAAGAGATCATTTTGAAGCGGAATTAGACCACAACAGTTTTCCGTCGAAGGCTGCCGACTTGATTGATCCAGTCAATAAAAAGATGATGGCGCTGTCCCGCAGCATTCTTCATCAGGCCTTTTAATACCTCTCCCATTGTCAATAATTTTGTTCTGATGAATGGAAATTATCTACAGGAGGAGAATGAATTGCCATGAATAATCCATCGTTCAAACTTTTGTAATTTTTCCTTCCGAATGAAAGTATTGTCCTCTTGCAAAGTAAAGTTTTCTTTTTTTGTGTTATATCAATCCAAAAAATTATTATGATCCAAATAGTTGGATAATTCGATTTTTAAATCTTGACCGTACGTATCTATGTAAGTATGTATAGGAGTGCGGCCAACGTTTTTTTTTCAATTTCTTAAAATCGTGCGCGATTAATTGCATAGAATCAATCACTTTTTTTCGAATGTAGATGATGTCGACCCCCGTCCATCGACATTGATTGAAATTGAATTCATTCAGTTAAATTTTTTTTTCATATTCTCAGAAAATTCGCATTGTGACGAGAACTAAACAAAATGTTGTCATTTCAATTTAGGATGGCCCAAAAAATCTGTTCGGATGTCCTTGGAACCGAGTTGGAAGATGAGAGTGAAAACAATAATTTTTTTTCAATTTGAGATCTCATGCTCACGGTAGTTTCAATTAGGATTTTCAATATCATTACCGATGTGACGGCATCGGAGGCCGATGATATCTACGGTAATTATCATTATAATGAAAAAAATAGTATATTTCGTAACAAGTGAAAAAAAATGGTTTTTGGCGAGTGGGAGATTTATATCACGAGCCAAAGGCGAGGGATATAATCCCACGAGTCAAAAACCACTTTTTCACGAGTTACGAACATAATTTTTCATCTCAATGTGTGGAAAAAGTAGTTTTCAGTCACTCGACGCGAAGCATAGAGTGACTGAAAAGTTACTTTTCCGACACAGCGTGATGAAAAATATATTTCTTGAGTCGAGTAGGGAAGGTGAGGGGAGGGTTCCGTACATCTACCCAAGTATACTGCATTCCAATTCTTTATCTCTTCATACGAGCAAATCATTAAAAGCAAATAGTTTAAATACAACATACTTATTGTTCAATAAGTTACAATTCATTAATTTCTGTCATTTTTCATATCACGAATTTGCCTATTAAAATCATTGACTACCAATTTTCTTCTTTTCCCCTATTAAAGATTATTTTATTTAATTCCATTATGTTTTGGATGATAAAACCTAAGCGACAAAAAATCAATTGAAATGAAAAATCTATAGAATCTTATCTGAAGAATATCTAATAGAAATAGGTACAAAACTGAATATTACATAGAATTCTAATAGGATATGGAAGCAAATCCTTTTTGCAAGGTTTTGTGATAAATTGATTAATTCATGTTTTTCGATTAAAATTCTTCATTTTAATGACATTTCAATATTTATAGTACTATTCACTTCTGCCATGATAGTGAACAATTGATATGATTAGGTTCTGCTAGAGCAATGGAAAATATAGTATCACCATATAAGATATGGGTCCGAATTACACCCAGCAGTGTTTGGTCAGTACAGTACATACAATAGCGGTTGCGCTATCCAACGCTCTAATCATGCTCAGATCCAACCCTTCACCCTCATACTGCATGAATCTCGACCACGTATATAATATATACAACTTCTTCGTACAGGGGTTGGCGTCTTCCCTCTCCATTTCTAGTTTTTTTATTCGTTTGTAGCCAACTGAGATGTGATGCGATTTGATGGCTGTTGTAGGGAGGAGAAGTATTAGGCTATTGACTCGTCATATGAGCTTAAATGTTCATTGTTTAAATCAACAATAATCAGCAAATACTAGTAATTGAGTGAACCGGATTTAGTCATATTAAAATATTCATATTTAAAAAAGAAATTTTATTCTGCTACAGAAAAATCCAGACAATTTGGAGTAAAACATTCATTCATCCAGAGCTTTCTTAAATTGGTACTTTAATTGGTCCACTAGCCAACCCTAGTGTTGAACCCTCTCCGACGAGTTTACCCTTCGCTCAATTCCTTTTACATCTGATACATCTGAAACACATTACTTGAATTATGGAATCAAACTAAATCAACTATTTAAGTAGATTTCCTTCCTTTATTTTCTATTATTTATTATACGTTTATACATGATTCATACACGTATGAATCACGTATTTACCTTGTCTTCGGAAGTATATTGCTAATTCAGTAGCAAAAAAACGTGACTTCAATTTTGCTTTATTCATTTTTTCGAGACAGTCAAACATTGTGTTTGATTCCGCCGGAGATGACATTGTTTAAAAAAGACGATAAATATTGAATTATGATGAAGGCAGCCACGTGTTGTCGCTATATATCCTGGATTGTCTTCAATGGTATAGTGCATTGGATTAGATTCTAAACTTCCGACGATGCACCAATAGATATAGTCAATTGATTGATATCATCAAATTTATATTCTCTGATATTCTGCCCATAATTTCGCAATATTTTGCAGGTTCTTCGAATTCACAAGATCCCTTACTAATGGCACCTTAGTTAAGAAGAACAAGCGAAATATTCGTTAAAAAATAGTTAATGAGAAGATCGTTCGGGATTATTTGAAAAAAACAATTGACTCCCACTGGGCCTCAATTTGAAGGAGCTGTTTTCATTTCAAGGAACACGAAAAGAAAAAAAAATCAAGTTAAAGCTTTGTCACACTTACCCTTCCGATGTTACCAATAATGTCGGTAGGGCCATTTTGTCAGGCTATACTCGCTAAGCCCGTTACTCCTCCTCGTGAAACTCCTCCGTTTCGCAGGAAAAAGGGATAAAGAAGATTTGGACGTCCCCATAAATTAATTAAATAATTCCTTTGTGCTGAAAAATTTTAGTATTCGATTCATGCCATCTGCATTTTTACGATCTCTGTTTTGCAACCTGTACTTTTATGATTCAATCGTTGATAAATTACGAAATTCAAATGAATTTTTACTATGTTACATAGTAATTTTTCGTATGGACTCCATCATATTTCAACTAATTTTTCAGTCGCAACGGCGAAGTTGTTCAATTGTTCTCGATATTAAACAGTAAATTTTAATGCTTGGCTAGTCTCGTCCTGCCTTTAATTTCACCTATCAAAATTACAGTTTCCACAGTAAAGAAATCTTTTCTATTTTTTCCCAATAATCTTGGAAATACTATCGAAATCGAAAATCAAAATGTTTGCTACTGAAAACATTATTCTTAAATTTACCTTATTTTGAGTCGTAGTTAGAATTTTTAATTAAGTAAGTAAAGAACTCTCTGACTCATTTAAAAAATAGACACCACAGTGGTAGTTCAGAATAATAAATACTAAATAATGAATGAACGAGTTCAATATCCCCTAGAGATATTTATAAATTCGAGAGACGCACAGCAACGCTCCATATTTAATTTTCAAATTGAAAAGTTAATTAGCAATGTTAGGAGCCGATGAAACTAGTGTTTTAAGATTGATTTCGGCGGCAGAATCAATTTTGCATTTATTAAAAATTCCTTTGGATTGTTGAGGCGTTTGATATCACCGAAACCAGACGGTACAATTTGATTCATTGTTACCTATTTGTCTGTGGGCATTAATTTTCGCATTCTGCAGAGAGCAATTACACAAATTGAAAGACAATCACTCAAATTGGTAAAAAATTCATTAAGTCGCATTTGTCAATAAATTCCTAGCTAATTACTGCTGAAAACAACCTAGTGTTTTTTGCCGACGCTGGGGACCGACCAGGGAACCCTACGACATCTAGTCGTGTACCATAACTACTCGACAATTGCGCTATTATTGTTTATTAAACTCTGTTTTGTCGATATGATAAGCATTGAGGATATTTTGTTACTTCAAAAATTTTTATTACCTGATGAATTTGCGCGTATATTTTAAAAGAAAAAATTTCTTTAGTTAACATTTTAGTCATCATACAGTTAATAATAATTTAAATAAACAAACGAATATATAGACTGGAGATAATGTGTTGATAATGTTTTATTACAGCCGTTTAAAAAACAGATAAAAGAATGAATTGAAAAAATAAATTGATCACTAAACCATCAATTTAGATGAATTAATTTTTTTTGAACAAGTAAAATCAACAAGTAAATCAAAAATCATATTGTACATTCAATTTTCGGGAGAAGTTTGTTCAAAATAAGACCAGGTGAACCAGATCCGGAATTTCCGATTGGCCCTCTTAAATAAAAATTAATAAAATTAAAATGTGGATTTTAAGTAGACTGATCTCAGATTGAGATCATGTCTACCTAAGCACAATTATTTCAGGTTAGTGGACCTCAATTTAGATTAAGGCCTACCTTATCCGAACTCGATCAGAATTATTGTAGGTAAACGACTCAATCTGAGATTGGGTTCACTGGATTAGAATCTGATCAGAAATATGTCAGGTAGACGAATCAATTTTAGATGAGGTTGACTTGATCAGAATCTGATCCGAATAATTTCAGGCGACAGGAGCTCAGTAGATCATAATGATTGCAGTTCAGCGGACTTCAAACGTACATTAGGCCCACCAACTCAGACTCTGAGTGATTCTGATCAGATGAATTAAACCAAAAATTAATCAGTTCTTCATGAGGGACTGTCTGATCAGTTGAACCTGATCCCTGCCATATTAGCTATATTAGCCTGAGGCAATTTCTACTCGTGAACCTAGACTACAGACGATTTACGGGAAGTTTAGGAAAAGTTCGGGCAAATGAGTCAAATTCCTTCGACGAGACAATCTCTTTTTATCAGATTGAATTATAAGCAAAGAATAGATTTAATAGATTCAAGTGCAGTGCTTTCAGAATTATTTAGAATAGTAAATAGTATTGCCACCGAGCGGAAGTCACTCTCCATCTGATTCTGATTAGGGAAATTCCTCAGAACAATTGTGGAATTAAATGATATCGGATTGACCCGGACGGCTAATCAAATTCACATGCTAATTCTAGAAAGTGGGAAAGAGGGGCTGTTATAAGAAGAATAGACCAGCTTGAAGTGAGTCTTTCAGAGATTCACGACATAGCTTCATCGTTTGAAGCTAGAATAATCACTGAATCGATTGCTTTGGCAATCCCATGTAAGGAGTGAGTTTTTTTAAATTTTGTGGAACGAATTATTAGGGTCTCAATAGGTATTACTCGTCAAGTTCAGTGAAAGGAGTAAACCATGGCATCACAAGAAGCTCTTCCATACAATCCGTTCCTGAAAACTCCAATGGATCCTGCTGAAGAGATTGTTATCTCTGGTATTTCTGGAAGATTTCCAGAGTCTGATGATATGCAACAGTTTCGAGACAATCTTATGAATAAAGTTGATCTGATCACTGATGATTCACGTCGCTGGATATTGGGTAAGTGAATGAATTGGAATTACACATTTTTTAAAAGTGTAAGTAAGTAAGGCGAAAATATGGGGCGCCCTGTGTCACGAATTCGTCAAAAGATTTGAGGAGAATGTGTATAGTTGGCGGTGGCAAGGGAAGGGCCCATGGTCCGGAGCACTGGTTGGCTGCTCCACTCCTCGTACTCGTCGCCGGTAAAGAGTAAGTCGGCGAGCGCATTGTCATAAAAGGGGTGAAATGGAGGCAAATAAGTGGAGAGAGTTTAATTGATATTTTAATTATTTATGTAAAATTTACATGAAAAAAAATGAGCAGGCGGCCAGTAGTCAATATAACTTGGTATCAGTTACTTGTAAAAAGGCCGAACAATACTGGTCGCAAGTAATTTTAGTGCCTTGCGAGAAGTACCGAGGTACTTTCAGCAAGTACCCCAATAGAAATTTTATTCAGGTCAGGATTAAGGTCGGATCGAGTCATACGTCATGTAATATCATCAGCCCGGCATTCCCGGGTGATCCGAATATCGGCATCTATTTTAGTGCAATGACGCCCACCTTCGTAGCGCTAAATCCCAGATCATAAACATTTAAAAGTATTCCTATGACGAATCGGCTGATGGGTTGCAAAGTTTCCCATTTCGGTGAATCAATAAATTAACTCTTTGCTGGGAACTTTTATTCATTAATTAATTTGGTGACAGCTCTCACCTACCAAATTCAGTGCGGTTGAAATATAAATTCGAAAAAAACATTATTTGTAACACAATTTTTTTTTTCATCATCTATAGTGTCATCTATATCAGCTTATTTATCTCTCACGTATGTTGAATGGCTGTTCTATTGGATTGTATTGTTATTCATATTAAGTTTCGCAATCCATATCGACTCTGGTCTTGACCTTTCATTATGAGACCAGAGAATTCTTTAATTACAAATTTAACTGATTTCTTTCTCTCTTTTCCTCTTGAATGAGATTGCTGGATGATCCTCGAGGGTTCCGACATCACCTCGAAGACCACCCAGCAAGCTAAGCGATACACTTAAGTCCTAATCACTCTGCAGTAGTGCTCCCTCCAATCAGAGGGTGAACTCTACTGCAGTCCAGAATCATGTTGCCTAAGCAGTCGAAGAGACCCAAGGATAACAGCCTTCTGCATCTGGCCAGCCAATATTAAGGCACTGCACCTTCAGGCTGGGATCACCTCGCGCAGATACAAAAGACTGTCACATGCTGCCGAGAGAACCAATGATCAGGACAACCAGCCTGATCCTGAACCCACGGTTCAACTGACGTAGCTCAAACAGGAGAGGCTGGTATTTGAGCCGTTTCTCCTCTTCTTTTTGACATATATTGCACTCGGCTGGCGCCAAAAACTCAATCACCTAAATGACTTTGTTTTCAAAATTGAAGAGGACGATATCAGGCTTTGTAGCAGTGACGGACCTGATAGTCGCAAATGAGAAGTTCCACTAAATCTTACACATCTCATTTACGACAACGGACTCAATATCTCCTGGAACATAAGGCAGAATCGGCGTCCGGTCTATCCCATACAAGTGCCGAAAATGGTAATACAACACTCTTAAAGCCGCGTTGTGCCGGTGGATATAACTCGTGATTGCATATGTCGAACAAGCCGACAAAAGATGCATCAGAGTTTCCGGCGACTGCTTGCAAGCCCGACACCTAACATCCGGAACTTGCAATTTGAAAACACGACGTCGATAGACCAGGGTGTTTATCAGGCCATCCTGACACGCACAATTGAAGCCCTTGGTTTCAAACATCAAGCCAGCTAACTTGAAAAATGAGAAAGTCAGCTGAACGGACAAACCCTGTTCTTCCACATGACGAAAGAATACGCCATGCATGGGTTTGTCAACGTGTAGGCGAAACAAGGTGGACTGGAGTAACCACGACCGCGACAAAACTCCAATCCGAGCGCGTCAGCTTCGGCGTCAATTATGATTAATAATATTATTCAATATTATCATATTCAAATCAAAATATATCATGGATTCAAATTCTGATGCGTATTAAATCTCTCCTCATTATTAATTGGTTCGTTGTTATTTCGTATACCCAATTATTCTATAATTTGAAGTCCAAGTGACTATTTTTAATCATAATAGTATTTTAAAGATATGAGGCGGTAAGTGCCTAAGAAGAGGTGCCTAGCAAGTATAAGAATCCACAGAACAAAAATATCATTTTGTGACTACGTGATTGAATTCAATTTCATTTATTATCATCAAGAAAATCGAATTCGTCCGAACATCGAAAATATTGTCTCACCAATTGCGAAACATCAGCTGGTTAAAGTATTCTCTCTCTATAAAAATTTCCCTTCATGACAGAAAAATGGATTTATTTCGACTGATCTGGATACATGTGAAAAATTCTCCTGTTACCTCTGGAAGTTTTATTGTGAAATATAGGAATTTTTCGGTTTAAATGCGAGACAAATTTCTCTATTTTACAGAAAAATTTTCGATGCTTACACCTAAATTTTTTAATTGGTGTTAATGAAGCCATTAATTATGATTCTGTCTTTTGTCCGTGGAAATTTTAACCTTAACAATATTGGAGATGTCAGAAGCACAGAGATATCACGGGAAATTTTTTGTCAAAGCGATAATCCTCTTGATTTCTCCTCAGATCACCCGGAAATTCCTCAGGCAACTGGGAAAGTAAATGCTATTGAGAAGTTCGACGCAGATTTCTTCGATTACGACTTCAAGGAAGCCCACATCATGGATCCCCAGGGTCGAATGTTGCTGGAGCACGCTTACGAAGCCATCGTTGATGCTGGAGTTAACCCCAAGGACTTGAGGGGTACCAATACCGGGGTGTTCGTGGGGGCGTGTTGCGCAGAGTCTGAGATGGTTTGGATCTACCACAAAATGCAGGTGCATATGATTTTTCGATGTAGATACCTACGTGGACCCAATTAACCTACGTGGGTGATCTGTTTTATAAAAATAGATACTTTAAAAAATTTGATGAAAAACACTACTTTCCAAACAAATTTAGTCAAATTCCCCAGCTCTTCGGGAAATTTGGGATTTGGGAAATTCGGGTTGTTTCTAAGGATTTGAAAAAATTTGCAGTTTTTCTGAGAAATATGGAAATAATATCAGATCGGCTGAGAAAATTCAAGCCTTATTGCATTACCCAATTCTAAAAACTCATTAGTCGCAGGAATATTCAGGGCTTTCCTAGAACACGTCAGACTCGGGATTTTTGCGGAATTTGGAATCGTCTGGAACATTTTAGAAAAAACCCAAATGGAATATGCAATGTAGAATGTTCGAACATCATCTGGAAAATTCTAAAAAATTGGAGTTTCAAAAATATACAAAGAGGGATTTTCTGTATTGCAAAAAAATTGATTTTCTCAAAAATTGGAAAAACTAGTGATTCGTTTAAGAAATGCAAAAAATCTGTAGATGTGAAAAAAATCGAGAACATCTGGAGTTCCTCGTACCATTCAGAAACTGGAAACTTGGAAATTCATCAAAATGTCTCAAAATCGCAAATATTTAAATGTGATGATTTTGTTGCGCTTAAACGACATTGAACCTCTCGTGTTCAGTGAAGGGAAGGGAAAACTACGGATAAAACCGTCTCGAAATTTTAATTGAGGGATGAATTACCGAGTGTTATTTGGAAAAGAAATTAAATTCACATAAAACGAATGTTCAGACATAGGTTTGTTTTTTATTTTATGATAGAATTTTGATCCAATGAAGTTTAATGTACCTCTATGATTAATCAACTATTGATCAATCCATTGATTTTTGGTAAATAGAAAGATGGTTACGGTGTAATTGGCTCCTGCCGAGCATTGTTGGCGAATCGAGTGGCACAATGGCTAGGAGTGAAAGGACCAAGTTATACTATCGACTCTGCCTGCAGTTCGAGTCTCTTCGCCATGGAGCATGCCTACAGAGCGATCAGAACTGGTCTGTGTGATTATGCTCTCGTTGGCGGTGTCAACCTCTGTCTTCACCCCTACGTATCATTCCAATTTGCACGTTTAGGTAATGAGAAGAGAAATGAGTATTAAATTACGTCAAATGTTAGACAACTGCTCTTAAAGTTTCCAGGGAAATATCTTTTAATTCTTAACAACCCCTCATTTTCATGAAACGTATATTGTTACTAAAAAATCAGTTTAATCGTGGAGTTGCATATTCGATGAAATTGAGACATTACAGCCCACATATTAGAAAATATTTTGAGAAACCAGGTAACAATTTTCAATTAACTAAAAATTCAGATGAAGGTAATTTTCAAAATTGTAATGAGCTTGAATATTCTAGACGTCATTAAAATTACAATCATAATGTACCATTAATATTTCATGAACGATTTGGTATTAAATTCATTTCAAAATGAAAACATTGGAAACGCCACGGAATTTATTATTTAATTTTCAAGAAATTTCGAATATTTCCTATAAAATTTTTCAGACAGGATTTCCTATCGAGTTTTCTATAACTGAGTTTTCAAAAAACTTGTTAACTAATCCTGATACTTAAATTTGAAAGAGTACTTTCAACTCAGAATTCCATCTATCACGTCCTAAAAGGGAGGACAACACTTCTGGTTTAGTCCGTAAATTAGGGAAGGTATCGAATGAATATATCGAAGATGACTTAATGACTTAATGATTTTAGGTGTTTTATCTCGTGACGGTCGATCGAAACCGTTCGATAACAGTGCAAATGGTTACGCAAGAGCTGAGACTATAAGTGTTGTTTTCCTTCAGAAAGCCAAGGTTGCAAAACGTATTTACGGAACGGTGGTCCACGCAAAAGTCAATTGCGATGGTTTTAAACCACAAGGAATTACATTCCCATCAAGTAAGATCCAAAGTGTCCTTCTGAAGGATTTTTATGAAGAGTGTAAAGTATCGCCGTCATCATTGGCATATCTTGAGGCCCACGGTACAGGAACAAAGGTGGGAGACCCTGAGGAGCTTAAGGCAATTGAAACTATTTTTTGTCCTGGAAGAAAAGAGCCCCTGAAAATTGGCTCAGTCAAATCAAATATTGGGCATGCTGAACCAGCTAGTGGGATGGGTCAAATTGCTAAAGTCGTTATTGCCAATGAAGCGGGTGTGATTCCGCCGAATCTACATTACAAGGAACCTCGTGAGGGTGTCCACGCACTTGCAGAAGGAAGACTAAAGGTTGTCACTGAACCAACACCTTGGGATGGAGGATATATTGGTATCAGTTCGTTTGGCTTTGGTGGAGCTAATGCTCATGTTTTGCTCAAGTCGAATCCAAAAGAGAAAATTAATGGTGGTGCACCTCAGGACGATCTTCCGAGACTTGTCGTTGCTTCCGGAAGAACCGAAAAGGCCGTTGAAGCCATCTTGGCAGATGTAAGTAGTGTTTTTCTTTTGAAATAGGGACGCTTAAGTAATTTCTAGCGTGATCGGAGAGATAGTAAAATTCGATACGATGCTTATCAATGTGCCTGTGAACTTCATGCATTATTAATAGCCACTTTAGAAATCGTTTCCGCTATTCACAAGCTCTTAGGACCTCTAAGATTTTGCACATGGTTTCTTAGCGAATCATAAAGTAGACTTTTAAAAAATCATTTAGTTGTTCATTTTGTTTGCCTGACCATGTCATAAATTCCTAACAAAGCGAATACGATTTCTTTTTCATTAGTGGAGAAAAGGATCAACAAAACATTATACCGGATGCGAAGGTAGAAATGCTGAAAGGTGTACTGTAACACGTCACTTAAAATGACGCCAGAAATTCTCCGTTTCGGAGCAGAATATAAAATCATAAATTTTTAAAGTGATGGCTGCAAGGCGAAACGATTTGTGATCTATAAATCCATTTTCATTTCTACCCAAAAAGATTGTTAATTAGGTTCCACCAAAATGAGAGTCTCACAGAGGAATTTTCCATTGCTTTCCGTGACAATAACTGAAATGTTTCTATCTGAGTTTAGATTGAAAGCCGCCCAATTGACGTCGAATACATTCGCTTATTGCACGATCTGCACGCAGAGAATCTTTCAGGCCACCCTTATCGAGGCTACACGATTATTGATAGCTTAAAACACGAGAAAACACTTAGGGAGATCAAACATTATCCAGGAACAAAGAGGCCCGTTTGGTTTTTTTTCTCAGGACTGGAATCCCGATGCCCAGCAATTTGCCCTCTATTTCGATTCTCAGTCTTCACAGATTCCATAAATAAATGTGACTTAGCTCTGAAACCCCATGGTATCGACCTCTACAGTATCCTGACCAGTGCTGACGGATTGGCTTCTAAAAACATCTTGAATTCCTTCATCGGCATATCTGCCGTTCAAATAGGTCTTGTTGACCTTTTAAAATCACTAGGGATAACTCCGGATGGTATCATTGGACACTCCTTCGGAGAACTGAATTGCGCCTATGCAGATGGTTCCCTCACACTAGAGCAAGCGATTCTAGGAGCATATTTGTTGGCTCTAGCTGTAACAGAAACTAAAACGATTAGTGGTTCAATGGCAATAGTCAATCTTGGCCATCGAGAGCTGAAGGATCTGTGTCCTCCAAACATCGAAGTTGTTTGGCACAACAGTCCGGAAAGCTCTATTGTGAGTGGTCCAGCAGAATCAGTGAGAGCCTTCATAGCCCATCTTCACTCCAACAACTTTCTTGCTGAAGAAATTCCCTGCTGCGACATTGCCCTTCATAGCAGGCATATTGCAGATGTTAGATCAAAGCTCTTTGCGTACCTAAAGACCGTGATTCTAGAGCCAAAACCGAGAAGTTCTAAATGGTACAGTACGTCTGTACCTAAATCCCAATGGAACACGCCTGCGGTCAGACTATCTTCTGCTGAATATCATACTAATAGTTTCCTGTCCACGGTTCTTTTCGAGGAGACGTCTGCGCTAGTTCCTAAAGATGCTATCGTTATTCAAATCGGCTACCGGGGACCTCTCCAAGGCTTTTTGAATACATCCATCAACGCAGAGAAGACCAATATCGCTCTCGTTCCAGGAGGACACAACGACTGTGTGAAAAACCTCCTGCAGGCCATGGGAAGGTTGTACGATCTTGGGCTGCAACCAAACATTTGGAAGCTATATCCTGAAGTGAAGTTCCCTGTGTCAAGAGGGACTCCCATGTTATCTCCTCTAATCAAGTGGGATCATTCTGAGGACTGGTACGTCACATCCTTCCAGGAGCAGCAAAAGATCGTTTCTGGAGAAAGAATTGTGGAGGTGACACTCTCCGAGGAGGATTATGAGTACATGGGAGGGCATGTTATCGATGGACGAAATCTTCTGCCTGCCACTGGGTACTTGACGTTGATCTGGGAAACTGTGGGAATGCTGAGGGGAAAATTGTATACAGAGGTGCCGATTATTTTTGAGGATGTTAATTTCTTAAGGGCTACTACGGTTTCCAAAGAAACTGTAAAAATCACTCTTATGATCCAAAAAGGTAAGATAGACTTGGATAGTTTTTTCAATTAACAATTATAATTGTTCCCTTTAGATTATTCCGACCTCCCTATAGTCAAGGGTTACCCCCTAAGAAACTCTCCCCTCTCCAAATGACAGTTGTATTCTACGAAACACTCGTGAAATTTCCGGTTTCACTGAACTTTCAGAATGTTCGAGAGTACAAAAATAAGAATTATTCAATACGCACGATTTCTAACGGAGTATGAATATTCAGTGCCAAATTTTTATGCATTTTCTTCACCGAAGTCATATTTAGCGTCACTACCACGAAAATTTAAGTATATCTTCACTCAAACTATCCGAATTTTCATTAATTTTCTGAGGTCAAAGAATCTGAAGTTTTCAGTTCTCATTCATTTTTTCATGGAATCTTGAGCTTTCAGTAATGCAATTGTTCACAATTCCAACGAAAATTAAATACGATACTAATTTCTAAGAAGTGCCCTAGAAATTTAAAATTGAAATTTTTAACTGTGTAATAAAAACAATGTAAACTTATCCTATACTTTCTTCGTTTGCCTCCAGGAACAGGAAGATTTGAAGTAATCGAGGGTGGCGTAGCAGTGGTCACCGGTGTTGTTCGTATCGCAGGAAATGCCCAATCAGAGCAACTGAAAATTCCAATTTCAAACGAAGATCAACCTGAAGAACTGGAGACTAAAGATGTGTATAAAGAGTTCAGATTACGTGGGTATCAGTACTCTGGACTATTCAGAGCTATCAAGAGTGCCACTTTAGATGGTACCAAGGGGACTATCCGTTGGAATAGCAACTGGGTGGCATTCATGGATAACATGCTGCAGATGATGCTTCTGGGACTCGACACAAGGAATCTACTCGTGCCCACGAGAATTCGGAAGCTTGTCATCGATACTAAGGAACATTCTCGACTAATTCGATTGATGCCATTCGATGAACAAGGTAAAGCACGAATGTTTGGAAAAAAAAGTAGCAATACATGAAAGACCTACGGCATCGGCCGTGCTTTTTACATTTAGCATTTTAATTTTGCGGTTTTAAAAAACATAATCTGTTGTTCTTCTCTTCTTGAACAATACTAAAATTTGAAAGTATTGTAACAAAAAATTGGCTTCTGCGGATTTTTTTTTCATACGTGCAGTCTAAAAACAAATTTTCTGGTATTTTTCTCAATATATTTTTAGGAAAAAAATTGTTGCATGTATTGAAAAACATCTTATGATCATCTCCTTTTAAATCCCATATACGTTACACAAAATTGTTTCCCGCCCAAATAAGTAAATTTTGCAATTATTGACAAAAAACTCAGAACTCCTACGTATGAAATTATTAATGTAATTCCTTAAATTCTCCAATGTTATAACTTTATTCTTTGAATTTCTCAATAGACCTAAAAGTTTACGTGAACAGGAAACACGACACTATCACCTCTGGAGGAATTCAAGTACGTGGGTTACAAGCGAGTTCAATATCTCGGAGAAAACCAACAGGTGAACCAGTGTTGGAGACCTACGGATTCGCTCCCCACATAGATCTAGAATCAGAAATTTCTTTGCGAGAAGCGATTCGCCTGGCATTACATCTCTCCTTAGAAAATCATCTGAGCATCAAAGTGAAGACTTTAGAGCTGCTAGAAACAGGCGAACAATACCTTTTTGAGGAGCTTTTCTCTGTCCACATAGCAGAAACTCTGGCAGATCTGCCTATGATTCAGTCGGATGTGAATATAGTCACATCAGAAAATTCCTTCGGGGATGACCTACCCCAAAACATCAATATTACAGAATCTAAAAAACTAACATCAGAATCTAATCCTCTACTCTTAGTAGGTTGCGATCTTTTGCTACCTCAAAAAAGGACCACTTTAACTAACTTTCTCACATTCCTGAAGGATGGCGCCTTCGTTCTGACTCTCGAGTCCTGCTCTCCAGAAAATATGAGATTGATAGCAAAGCAGCACAGACTCCACAAGATTTTTGAAAGAAACGTTGATGGCAGAACATTAATTCTCCTTCGAAAAATCGAAAACATCTCCCGGAATATGACCATCATTCAGGTTAATAATGAAGAATTCGCTTGGCTTGACAATTTGAAAGCAACAATGAAAGCGGAAAGCGAGCCTAAGAGGTCAGGATCTTCGAGAATCTTACTCGTAAGTGATAAAGCGTTTGAAAATGGTCTTCTGGGTCTCGTTAACTGTCTTCGAAGGGAGCCTGGTGGAGAAATTGTTCGGGCCGTATTAATTCAGGATCCAATGGTCCCAAATTTCTCCTTGGCAGAAACTCTGTTCGCCGACCAAATGAAGCTAGATCTCGCAATAAATGTTCTGAGAGAAAAAGGCATTTGGGGATCATACCGACATCTTCCCCTTCCAGCGCCCAAACCTCATCCTCACCACCATGCTTGGGCGAACCAACTCGTAAAAGGTGATCTCAGTTCATTTCGCTGGATGGAAGGTCCAATTACACCACAATCAGCGAATTCTGATATAATTAAAGTCGTCTACTCACCCCTCAACTTCAAGGACGTTATGATAGCTACTGGAAAGTTGAATGCCGATATTTTTGTTAAAAGTAGGAGCGCAGCCGAGTGTGTCCTTGGATTTGAATATGCTGGGATAACGACTAGTGGTTCCAGGGTTATGGGTATCATCAACTCTTATGCTATGACGAACCTTTTGGTCCATGACCCGACTCTTACCTGGCCTATACCGGACTCTTGGACTTTGGAGGAGGCAGCCTCTGTGCCATGTGTATATACCACTTGTTGCTATTCTCTTTTTCTCCGTGGCAACATGAAGAAGGGAGATAGGGTTCTCATCCATGCTGGGTCTGGTGGTGTTGGTCAAGCAGCTATTCACCTTGCAATTTGGACTGGTTGTGAAATCTTTACGACAGTTGGTACTCCGGAGAAGAGGGCATTCATTCGAAAAACCTTCCCCGAAATTCCTGAAGATCACATTGGTAATTCTAGAGACACCAGTTTTGAGCAAATGGTAATGAATAGAACCAATGGAGAAGGTGTTGATATTGTGCTCAATTCGTTGGCTGAAGATAAGTTGCAGGCTTCGGTTAGATGTTTAGCTGAAGGTGGAAAGTTTTTGGAAATTGGAAAGTTCGATATGGCCAATAATACTCCTTTAGGAATTTCTGCTTTCTCAAAGGGAATTAGTTTCTATGGGATACTGGTGGACAAGGTGATTGAGGCTCCTCGAGAGAAGAGAAAAGAACTTCACCGACTTATGCAAAAAATCTTGGATAAGGGGGCTATTACGCCACTCAATGTTACAGTTTTTCCGAGGGATCAAATTGAACCAGCTTTTAGATATATGGCTGCTGGGAAACACATTGGAAAGGTACGTGAATGAAAAAAATACGAATTAACAGTTGAAATAAACAAATATCTGCCTTTTTCAGGTGATCCTCAAAATTCAAGATGAAAAAAGTTTGGGCAAGAAAATTCCGGCCTATCCACGATACTATTGTCGTAAGGACCGTTCCTATATCATCTTGGGGGGCCTCGGTGGTTTCGGCCTGGAATTAGCCGATTGGATGATTTTTCGAGGAGCCAGATACGTGATTCTAACATCCCGTTCCGGTATCAAAAGTGGCTATCAGCGTATGAGAGTGAAACTGTGGAAGAGTTACGGTATCAACGTTACCATAATCGCCGGGAAGGACGCTGCAAATGAAAAGGATTGTGAAGAGATCCTCTCGGTAGCGTCGAAGCTAGCTCCAGTGGATGCCATCTATAATCTTGCAGTTGTTCTTAATGACAGTCTTTTAGAGAATCAAACGGTAACAACGTATCAAGAATCCTTCAAGGCCAAAGCTTGGACTACAAAAAATCTTGATAAACTTTCTAGAAGAATTTGTCCAGAACTTCGGCATTTTGTCGTCTTCTCTTCGGTATCCTGTGGGCGTGGTAATGCAGGGCAAACAAATTATGGAATGTCTAACTCAGTTATGGAGAGAATCTGTGAGAGTCGGGCTGCTGAGGGATTACCAGCACTTGCAATTCAGTGGGGAGCTGTTGGAGATGTTGGCCTCGTTGCAGACATGCAGGATAACGATAAAGAACTTGTGATAGGAGGTACCCTTCAGCAGCGGATAACATCTTGTCTTCATGAACTCGATGGATTCCTGAATCAAAGCTCTCCAATTGTGGCAAGTATGGTCGTTGCTGAAAAGCGAGCTGGCAACTCTGGTGCCCTCAACGCCGTCGATACTGTACTCAATATCATGGGGTTGAAAGACTTGAAGTCAGTTGGCCATCATACACCATTAGCGGAATTGGGGATGGACTCTATGATGGCTGTAGAGATCAAGCAAACATTGGAACGCGAGTACGAGATATTCCTAACTGCACAGGATATTCGTAGTTTGAATTTTGATAAATTGATAAGTATGAACACGAAGGATCCTAAGCAGAAAATAGTGACTGCGGAAGTGGTGGAGGAAAAGGTACTTACAGGGATGAACTTATTGCTCAAACTGTTTGGCGAGGAAGAAGCAATGAATGAGACTAGTTTAAAGCTTCCCACGAAACAAGAGAATGGAAGGCCAGAGGTGTTCTTCATTCCAGGACTTGAAGGTTGCGGTGCTGTATTCATGAAGCTCGCTGGAAACATTAGGGCTCCGGCGACTTGCTTACAGTTGAATAATATGGGGACACAGTATCGGTCCATTGCAGGTATAGCAGAACACTTGTTGCCTGTAAGTTTATATTGCAAGTAAAAACTATGAATTTTGAGAATTGAAAAATTACCATTCTCATTCAATCTTGTATTTTCAGTACACTTTGGAGAAGAATAAAGAGAGAAAGTACTTCGTAATTGTTGGATACTCGTACGGATCCCTTGTCGCCATTGAATTAATGAGAAAATTGGAGGCTAGAGGTTATTGTGGCAAACTAATTCTTATTGATGGTGCTCCACTCTTCATGAAAACCCTTAAACATCAACAATTACCAGCAGAGACTAGTGATGAGCTTCAAACAAATGTTCTCGTAGGCATGGCTGATACAGCTTTGCCTACGGTTAGCCGTAAATTATTAGCGGATCTCAAGGAGTGTAAGTCTTGGGAACAAAAGTTAGATGTCTTCATGGCACGTTCACCAGCTGATACTCTAGAAATTTCAACAGAGCAACGGAGAAAAATTTGTACATGTATTTATAATCGTTTACTCGCACTTGAGGATTATGATATTTCTAGTCTTCATCCTCTGAGATCTCCAATTACTCTTCTGAAACCGGCTCACCAGACTTTAAGGGATTTGCCTGCGGATTATGAGCTCAGAAAGGTAATTCTATTGAGAATTTATTATAACCAATGTATACAAGATGTTCCATAATTCAAAGCAAATGAATAGAGAAAAAGAGAAGTAATTTTTAGATTATCATTTTCATAACTTTTCGTTTACGCTTTTCTCCCCTTTCTCCCCTTACGTCGAACGAATATTAGGAATGAGGAGGAGGGATGAAATCAATATTGCGAATTTAGAAATTTCTCCTTGAGTTGTGGAACTCTAGGGGTAGAATACTATCTATAAAAACATTACGTCATGACATTGAGTAATTTTTTTAATTGATATTGTTTAGGTATCGAGTGGAAAAGTGGAGTACCACACTTTCGATGGTAATCATATGACGATTCTCGATAATCCGGAGGTAACTTGCATTATCAATGATGACCAAACTGAAGATCCAGCCTCTATCAAAACCAATAGCATTTCAAACACAGTGGTGCTCAACCCTGACTACGATAGCAGTTCTAGAAAAACAGTTAGTTAAATGTAGTGGAATATTTATTTAATTCCTATTAATTCGTCATAAAATTGATATGGTTTTAATATCCCGTATGTAAACTATTTCTTCTCTTATCCGAGTACGTAATATGAAATATTAAATAGCATTTCCCTGCGATATTCGCTATGCAATTGGATTTGACTTCCATCATAAATGCTATTAATTTTGTACGTCGATATAAAAATATCGAGATATTTTCTGGTCAAATTCTTTCATATAGTTGACAAAAATGAAAGAAAATACTTTAGAAAATGGAGACATAAGGATTGTTATGGGAACAATCCAAAATACGAATAAATTGTTCAGAAGCTTCAAATTCTATTGATTTTTTTTATAAAACATTGTCGGTTGAATATTTTGATACCAGAAAAAAAGAGTTGAAAAAATTAGTAGCCATTAAACGACTTTCGAATAGTAATGTCATAAGGAACATGAATTACCCCTACCCGTTAGTCTCGATTGTTCCCCCTAGTAATTCTCTGGTTTGAATTATACTTTACGCAAGTAAATAACTCATGAATTATGTCTCGTCTTAGTCAATCAATAATTCAGACAATACTCAATAGTTATTCATCATTCTTTTCTCATTTCAAGTATTCATCAGCCTAATAGAAATAAAAATATTAGAATACATAAAATAGACGAGCTAAATTTGAAACTCTAATCATACTGAAAGACTGTCTAAAGACAGATTAGCTGGCCTTCTACGATTTATAAATATAGTAATAAAGACACTTCAGATAATCCGAGATCGTACAAAGCACACAAAGCATAACTCACGTCAAAACGATCCATTTTTCTATTCCATTTATTTTTATTATAGGTGAAAGCTATAATTACCATTTAACTGATTCAAAAAAATCCTTCTTTCAATCACTAATATCTTGTGTAAATTTGCAAAATGTAAGAACCCTAGGAACCCTGAGTACAATTCTTTTCAGCGATCAAGGAATAGTCAATTTGTATTTCAATTTGCAATCAATGAATAATTCTTAAATTAGTATTTCGTAACAAGTGAAAAAAAATGGTTTTTGGAAAGCAGGAGGTTTATATATATAATCCCACGAGTCAAAAACCACTTTTTTCACGAGTTACGAACATAATTTTTCATCTCAATGTGTCGAAAAAGTACGCTTCGCGTCAAGTGACTGAAAAGTGACTTTTCCGACACAACCTGATAAAAAAGCTATTTTTAGAGTTCCGTGACTTTGACTTGGCTTATTAGAGTTTTTATGAGTTAGATACCCGCTCATCCCCGTGCAATAATGTAAAACCATAATTATTAAAATGAACAAATAAAATAAACCAAAAATAATGACATTTTTGAACTAAATTCAAATTAAATTTCAAAAGTCTCACGTTCAGACTCGTGGGTCTCAAGTTAAGACTTGTAAATCTAAAATTAATACTTTAAAGAGTTGTAATTAATTCTTGATGAACAATGAACGCCCCCTTCCCTCTCCAGCATTTTATCAAGCAAATTTTGTTATAAGCCTTAGCCGGAAATAGGCAAAGGCAGGATAACATTTCAAATGAAAGCATTGTGATCGTTCAAAGACATAACTTTAGAATTTTATATCGACCTATTGTAATCCATCAAGTTTTCAAATGCAATTTTTAGATCGTATCCGTATCTATCCAGGGTTGTTGACCATTTTTTTCTAGCTGCAAATTAATACCGGTCGCATTAAACAACTCCTGTAAAGGTTTATTAACTTTTATAGTTCAATTTCGTCTTTCCTTATCGATCTCCAATAATTAAACCAAATTTAAAGAATTATACAACTCATCATTTTTTGGAATTTATATTGATCGCCCGATTTTTTTGTGCCGCATGAAGCATAAATCACAATAAAAATAAAACCATAATGAGACCAGTATTTGTCTACTGGAAAACTGAATTTTTAACAAATCTAAGTTTAATAGGATTCCTAGAACGATCAAAATAATTGACGACATCTATCGTAGGGACTTCACGGAATAACAGATAAAATATATATGAGGTGGATTCGTGAACACTGACCGCAAATTAGTTGAATTTTCATTGCCTAAGAAAATTAGGTGATAGAAATGGATGGAAAAGGGATGAAAATTGTCTCACTGAAATGAAGAAGACTCTCAGTAGCTCAATTAAAGTAGCAATAAATCGTATATATAGTAAACTAATATCTAAGTTAATTCGGTTGAAAAAGATTTCGATAATTTGAAGTAACAATTTTATATAATTATTATAATTTATTCCAATGTTAATTCCTATTTCTTTCTTAATTAACGGTGTGTCTTTTTGATAATCAAAGATTCACCCCTCTTTTTTTAGGCACTTTATTTAGTAATAATCGAAGCTATTATGAATAAAAAATAATGTTCTGTTACATTTAAACCCATGATATTGTTTAAACTTGAGAATTTCTGAAGAATCAAAGTTTAGTTATTCTATTCCACTCCGTGCGGAAAGTTTCAAATAACTCACGCTACGTATTCGTTATTTTAGTAGTGGTTAGTAAATATCATTTTTGAGGAATGTGATCACAAATCTCGCCTCTGACTCGACCTTTAAGCCTCGTATTCGTCGAGAATGACATTCACCAACTACTATACTATTATATTGGTTTTATAATAGTATATTGTGCAACTAGTGCGTAAAGTAGCACTTTTTCGCATGAGTTGTGGATCGCTTGCACGAGTGGCCGGCTTCGCCGGCCACGAGTGCTAGGCGATCACACGAGGCGAAAAAGGCGATACACACGTGTTGCACACCTAATTTTTTGCAATACCTGCCAAAATTCGCTTTGAG
>JAPYZN010000120.1:0-49739 GCA_030522865.1 Psyttalia lounsburyi
CAGGACGATAATTGGGTTGCATTAAGATTAAAAAATTATTTTGGCTGTAATTAGTCGGCGAAATTTTGGTCACGTGACCTTTGCAAACCTCCTCTTAATATGATATGAAATAATCGTCTTTATTATTATAATTTTTCAGACGAATCAAGAATTACCAAACTCTTGAGACGATTGTGTCGAGAGGATGACTACGATCATTTTTTGCCTCTTGTTAAGCAAGTACAGGAGGCCATTGTGATACCTGAAAACTATCGAATCATCAAACGTAACTTAGAAGCAATTTGTGAGACACTCTACGATGTTTTACATCTCGAATTGAGGACTGAAGCTAAACAGCATACTGCCAAATGCTTTACGCTGATTGGATACACCATCAGTCCAGATTTCAAAAGGTTGGAATAATTCATAAATTAATCTCCAATTGTCTCAAGTTAAAATCATATCACCTCAACTCATTGTTCTGTGCAGATTCCTGGAATGGATCTTTGGGAAGTATGCAGTTGAGAGGAAAGACGATTTAAAATATTTGCTGATGAAGTCCCTTGGCGATGTGCTGAAAATGGATATTGAAACTCAAAAGCTGAAGGATTATTCAATGGTGAATATAATTGAGTAAAATAAGATGACAGCAAATGTTCGAATAATACATTTGCACTCCTTAAAGTGAATTTCCTTCAGTAGCGAAATATAGACGTAGAATTGATCTCAATTTTTCTCGTAAAATTATTATTATTATTATTATTTATTAATTTTGTATCTAACGAGAAGATTTGAAAAATCACATTATTCCTTTAATAAATTGCCTCTCAAACTAAATTCAGTTTGAAAATTTGAATCGCAACAGCTGTTCCATATTTCCATATTTAAGACATAACTAAAAATCTGAATAAAGCCCACGGAACAGTATTAGTAGTAGCGTTTGTGTTTCAGGCAATAATGTCACGTCTACAATCGACCTTGGAAAACGTAGACAGACCGGATCTTCTGATGGCAACTGTCGATGCAATTCTAATTGTCACCGACTTGTACCCGGAAACTTTTTCAGATCACTTTCGTGATGCTGTTGACATTCTCGTTGGTTGGCATATTGATTTCACTCAACCCAAATCCGTGGTCGCTTATGCAAGTCGAAGCCTTCAATGTTTGCACGATTTTTGGATTGCTGATCTACCGTTTACCTTGATGCTGCTTAGTCAATTTTTGGAGGACATGGAGAGTTATGATGAAGAATTAACAATTCCAAATTCCGGGAGAAGTTCACCTGGTGAGGAGCCCCCACCTGGACCGAGAGAGTGCCTTCTGCGAATCACATCACTGATATCAGTGTTCAATACTGTCATCAAGAGTGTTTCTGACAATTTGAATCCAACAGTAACACCTACTGTGCAGTGGTCCTTCCTCACCGAGTGTCTCTCCAAGATGCTTCAAACTGTTGTCAAAGCAATTGAATTGACTGAAGAAACTCTGGAGCAATTGGAGGCTAGAGAACAGGAGAACGAAGACCCAGAGGATGAGCAGAATCCCAAAGACAATTCTGAAGAAGTAAAACACTTGACGGATTCTATCAAAGGGGTAACACTGTCTCAAAAAAACATCGACACTTTAGTCAAGAAAGTGAATGAAGACGGTATCCATGATCAGAAGCACTTTTTCAGAATCATAAAATCAATGAATTCCAGTAGAAGGCGAGATGATAAAAAAAATGCCAAGGTCAGTGGAGATCGAGACAACGAGATAGGAGAGGATAAACTGAGGACTCTCCTGAAGTTATTAAAATCGATTGAACTAAAGAACAAAGAGAAGGGCAGAGTACCTCTGGATCTCTCCCAAGAGAAAGAAGATCTGATCGTAGTAGCAAACGAGTGCATCTGCCACTTTCTGGGTCTCCTCCAGACTCGCATAACAAAAAACCACGAGTTATTATACAAATTTCTTGATACCCAACTCGAAAAGATTGATATTTTCCTGGATGATACGATTGTCTCCACCCTCAGCCTCATTGCAAAGTTAATAAAAGAAGTTTCAGCGAATTTACCATTGGAATTGGTCCACAAGCTTCTCGGAGATGAATCTGTCCTCCTCAAGCTACGATTTCGTCACTCAACTGCAATTCAGGGTGCGAGTTTGGTAGTGTATCATAGTTTTCTGGGATTGAAAAACATACCGCTCCTCCAGGAGGCATACAGATACATTTTGGGGGACTTGGAGATTGCTTATAAGCTCATACTCCCTTATTTTGAAGGGTTGGTTCCCAGCAATCCCCTGACAAACGTGAAATACAATAAAAAAGATGCTGAAATCGTTGTTCTCTTCCTCTTCCGAGCCCTCTCTGGCCTCGCGAATGCCAGTAATTCCATAATTGGTATGTGGGCATTGAAACCGAGTATTCTTGAGCTTCTCGCTGTGAAAATGGCACCTCACGATGCCAATCTCACCAAAGACAGTCCACTTCTACAGAATTGTATTCTGTTTCTTCTGTATGCTCACTGCTCTCGTTACAATCACTTCGTCTCTAGCTCCAGCCTCATCACTGGTCCCAGTAGATCCATAGACATTTTTCCCGGAGCTCTGGAAGTCCCCACCGCCTCTCCTAATAGTGGACATCTCTCCACAATTCTGAATCTCATTTGTAAATGCTTTGAACTCAAGAATATTCCTGAGCAAACGATATTACTACTGTGCAACTGGGTGCAGGAGATTTGTACACAGGCAGAGACTTACCTGGGGATTCTCAAGGATAAAGACGACTTCAAAATGATTGTTTCTAGTTTATTGGCTCGTGGAGCCACCACCAATCCCAAAGTTGCTATTGCAATTTGCAACAATCTGCAGATCTTGATGAACGATAAAAAAGTTAATTGGCCAGAGGCTGTGTACCTGGGAGTGATTGATTTATCAATTCTCCATTTGACGTCGTTTGATGCAATAACGAGGAAGAAGTATGGAGCCTTATTGGTGAATATACCTGTCAACATTGTCATTCCAAGGATAAATAGGCAGCATCTGCAGTCCGAGAACAAGAAACTTCGCGCCATCGAGAATTACTCAGTAGAAACCCTCACTATTGCTCAAAGGCTCCACATGCGAGGAAATTTTGGAAGTTCAAGTGGTAACTCTGGAAATTCCAATGGCTCCGGAGAAATGCAGGCTCAACATTTTAAGACCTACATGACGTACCTGCTTCAGGATTACGATTTTAATGCAACAGGATTATCCGAGATCTTTACTTTGTGCTGGCCTATAGCATCAGAATCAGAGACGTTGGCGAAAATGTATAAATTTGGATTGGCCAATCGTTCATTCCTGTTTTTCTGGAGTGGCATAGAGGCTGCTCAGCACTGTGTTCTGAACAAGTTGAGAACGCCCCTTGGAAAGCCTCAGGAGACATTTACGAGTATTGAGGGAGCTTTGAAGGCTCTGGCTAGAGCGATCTCGTTGAAACAAGAGAACGTGAAAAATGATCAAAGAGGTCTTGCTCACTCCCTTCATGAACACACTAGAGTTAGATTATTCATTGAATTCCTAGAACATTTAGAGAGGGTCATTCACAATGCTGCAGAAGGTTGTGCAATCGCCCTCGCACCACTTCCAAAACCAGTTAGAACTTTCTTCCATACTAATAAATCAACATGCAAAGAGTGGCTCATTCGAATTCGCCTGGCACTCTGTGTTGTTTCTCTTCATGCTGGCCTTGCCACTAATGCATTGAGGAATGGTCAGCGATTGTTGGAAGATTTAGTTGATGTTAAAGTCACCCACAGGGCTGAGTTCGAAAGAGCTACGTTGTGCACTGCACAGGCACTAGTTATGTTAGGGGAAACCGAAGCACTTCAAGGTCTTTATCTTTACACGAAGGAGAGGGAGAGGAAGTTTCCATGGCTGAAGGCGGCTATGGAGGAGGCAGCTGGGCGATACGAAAATGCAGCTGAGAGTTACAAAGCCATCTTGAAAGAGCATCCCTGTCTCAAAGTGCAAGAGGGAGAAGTGGAGAATCCAGAAGAGTCAAGTGTTGATGGAGATGTTCATGTTGCTGCTTTTGCGATGCAACACTTGACTCGTTGCTATCTCGCTGTTGGAGACTGGGCGCAGTTGGAAGCCTGGAAGATGTGGGAGTCTGAAATTCTCAAGAGGAATATTAATAATTCTTTTAAAAAACAGATCTTAGGGAATGTTGTTATACAGCAGGCGAAGTGTTTAAAGGATTTTGAAGCGGGAAAAATTAGTAGTATCGAGGAACTCTCTGATTGGACTCTTCTGGATGAAAAAGCCAGTACCAACTGGAGCAGCACGAAAACAATGGTAGAATGCTCGAATACTCTATTCAACGTAGCTATGAGACTTCGCGCTGGGAATGAGAACAAAGAGTTCTGCTCAAAAAAAGTTGAACTCTGCAAGAGAGTTGCTGCTAAAATAATGGAAGAAGGACTTAGGAATATGCCTTCGGAGTACTTGAGTGACTCGATACTTACAGAATATTCAGCGCAAGGGCTTGCTGATTTGTTGGAAGGTAAGAATGTTAATGGCTTCGATCTTTCTAATACAGGTAAAGTGAAACATTTTGGTTGCAATGTGATGGGACAGATTTTGTGGTGGTCTGATTACTTTTCCACAAGTTCACCCAATTGCACGAATAATGTTGCAAGTTTAAGACTAGATTTGATCAAGAGTGCACGGAAGGAAGGAAACTTTAAACTTGCAAAACGAGAGATGATAAAATACTTCTCCAAAGAACACTTATTAGAATTCGAATCGAGTACTTCAGGAACTTCAACAGATTTGATGTTCTCAGATCTCACTACTAGCATTCTGGATACCCAAATATCAATAAAATGGACACAGAATAATATGAGGGCGTTCAGAGAAATGGCGAAAATGTTGTATAGCATGGAGTCCGTTGAAGAAGCTGTGAAAATCTGTAGTGTTACAGCACTTGGAATATCGAGGGCAATTATCAGTGGTGATGAGACTGCTGATAATCTGAGAGAAATGGGCACAAAGCTCATGTTAACTCTAGGTAAATGGATTCAGCAACAAGAGAAGAATGTAACAGAGAACTTACAGTTGAACGAATTACTGAGATTCGAAGCTGTCCATAATGATGGATTAATGAGTAAGTTGTTTGGCCAAACAACAGAGATGATTCCCCACACGGACATGGTGATTGGTAAATTGATGCAACTTGGAGTAAACCAATGTCCAGAGTTGCCTGAGGCGTGGGCGGAGTTCGCTGCTTGGTGCTACAAGTGGGGGAGAAAAATAGTCGACAATTCTCATTCAGGACAATTGACTGAAACTGACGTCAACAACATCAGAGCTCTACTGCCTCTCGACACCCCAGAGGCTGACTCCAACGCAATTCTTGCTATTCTCAGTCAAAATAAAAGTATCCCTGAGGACGAAGGAGATATCGAAACGAATGATGTCAAAACATCTGACATGATTGAAAACCAGCTTCGCCAGATGCCCACCCTAACTCTCGCCACGAATGAACACTTGAGTCTGCTAGTGGACATCTGGAGACAGGCACAAAAAAGAATTTACTCGTACTACGAACTCTCTGCAAACGCGTATTTCAAATATTTGGAATTGGCGAATGGAGAGTCCAATGATTGTGCTACAATAACAGCAACACTGAGGCTTTTGAGGCTTGTTGTCAAGCATGCACTTGAGCTACAGCATGTCCTTGAAGCTGGATTATCGACGACTCCCACTGGTCCCTGGAAAGAGATAATTCCACAATTATTCTCGAGACTAACTCATCCGGAAGCCTACGTCAGAACCCGAGTCTCCGAGCTTCTATGCCGAGTTGCTGAGAATAGTCCCCATTTGATTACTTTTCCAGCTGTAGTGGGAGCATCCTCAGATCATAGGAAGGATTTCGAGGCGATTCCAACGAGATACGAGAAAACTGAAGATTCCCCCAATGACTTTGATTTTGATGTGGATGAAGTTGACATTGCGATTCAGTCAGGAAATAATGAAGATTCTGATATTCATGACGAGGAGCATAAAACATTCATGGATGCTTGCTTCGCTCAACTGCAGGAGTGCCTGGCCAATGGCATTCAGGACTCTGTCAATCATGTGAAAATCCTCGTTAATGAACTGAGAAGGATCACCTTGCTATGGGATGAACTCTGGCTAGCCACTTTTTTCCAACATCACACAGAGATCTCAAAACGCTTTGAACAATTGGAACTCGAGATCCAGAAGGTTCTCGATAATGTTTGGATAACAAACGAGGAAAAGGAGAAACTCATCAGTGAAAAGCACAGAATAATTCTGAAACCAATAGTATTCATCCTTGAGAACTTATTAGCTATGACGTCAGTGCCAGCTGAGACTCCCCACGAGAAACAATTCCAGGAGAAATTCGGGCCAGCTGTAGAGGAAGTTATAAGAAGACTAAAAAACCCGAAGAATCCAGCGAAACCCCAGTTGGCATCAACTCACCTCAAACAACTGGAGGCAAAACTGGCCCAAAGAGTGAACAGACGAGGTGCTTACTCTCTGTCAATGGCAGACATCAGTCCAGTCCTTGCCAATATGAAGGACACGAAAATAGCGATGCCAGGGGTATTTGCGGCCGATCGAAATAAAATAGTGACGATAAGATCGGTCGACAATAATGTTCAAATTCTCCCAACCAAGACAAAACCAAAAAAACTTATGTTCCATGGGTCTGATGGTCACGTTTACACGTATCTCTTCAAGGGTTTGGAGGATCTCCATCTGGACGAGAGGATTATGCAGTTTCTGAATATCTGCAATACAATGATGTCTAAAAACAATGATACGAGTCGAACATACAGAGCTCGTCATTACTCAGTGATTCCACTGGGTCCAAGATCTGGATTGATCCAGTGGGTGGACGGTGTGACTCCCCTGTTTGCACTGTACAAACGCTGGCAACAACGAGTGACTGCAATGGCAGGAACTAAGGGGGGAACTGGAACGTCAGCCGTGATGAGGCCCTCAGAACTCTTTTACAACAAATTAGGTCCCCTTCTGAAAGAACGAGGAATTCCGTTGGAGAATAGGAAGGAATGGCCACTACCTGTTTTAAAACAAGTTCTCGCTGAACTTATGGCAGAGACTCCCAAGGATTTGCTAGCCAAGGAGATCTGGTGCAACAGTATAAATGCTGGTAATTGGTGGCAAGCCACGAAGAGCTACTCTTATTCAGTCGCTGTAATGTCGATAATTGGGTACATCATCGGACTCGGTGATCGACATCTCGACAATGTCCTCGTTGACCTCAACACCGGAGAGATTGTCCATATTGATTACAATGTTTGCTTCGAGAAGGGGAAGACTCTGCGTGTCCCTGAGAAAGTTCCATTCAGGATGACTCCGAATATTAAGACAGCTCTGGGGGTTACTGGCGTCGAGGGAATCTTCAGATTAGCTTGTGAGCATACTCTCAGAGTGATGAGGAGAGGAAGAGAGACACTGTTGACGTTGCTTGAGGCCTTTGTTTATGATCCTCTGGTGGACTGGCGAGCTGGGGCTGAAAATTCGATAGCTACTTATGGGGCTTGTCAGGCGAGAGCTAGATGCACTGGAGTAGGCAGAAAGCAACTTGAGAAGGAGTTGACTAAAGCGATGTTTGCGGTGAGGACTACCGAAATGAAGACAGAGTGGCTTTTGAACAGAGATACCATGCTGAGAAATCTTCCAGCATTGTCCAGACAACTGGAAGAATGGTTGGAGACTCATGAGGCCAGTCGACAGTCTCAGGACTTATTTGAAGATCGCCATCAACAGTTGAGACTGATCAAAGAGGCTCAGGCTATTGGAAGAAGCCATGAACTTTATTCAGTAATAAAACGATACAACACGTTCAAACGAACTCGGGATGCACACGAGAAAGCAAAGATATGTCTGGAGGAGAAGATGGAGGAGTGCGAGAAGCACATCAGCATGCACACCACAGCTCTGACTGCTGTACGGGGTCCACAGCTTGCTAGATGGCTGGCGGAGCTGGGCACCCCAACAACTGCTCATGCAGATCATGAAGATCACATGGTCTTCGATCTCGTGAAGGAATTTCTGCAAAATGCTGGACAAAATCAAATGATTGTTCAGTGTGAACAATCTGAGAACGAATTGACACAGTTAGCAACACAAGAGGCGATACTCATTCGTTCTTGCCTCGATCTGCTGAGTCAATACTCTGCGATCTGCAGTTTCTATCCACTGTGTTCTATGGCACAGCATCGATCGGTGATATATCGTGCCTGGTTGAGTCATATGTTAACAACTAGGACTGTCGAAGTTTGTCGCGAAGTTATGGCGCAATTCGAAATGACTTTCGATTCCATCTCCACAAATGAAGCTAAGATACAAAGAATTATTGCCTTTTCTTTCCAAATCCAAGGGATTATGAATGAGACAAATGAAAAATTCAAGAAGTGTTATGAGAGGATGGTGACGAATGAAGGACTTCCAGATGCACAGACACGAATTGAGAAAACCTATGCTGAATGTAGACTCCAAATAAATAATTTTCTTCAAAGAGAGAAGGGCGCTGACCGAGCACTCGAGTCTGTCAACATCACAGCTCTCTGTGCATTGAACAAACGATACCTGATAATGGAGGGTGCTGCTAAATGTGCTGGTGAATGTTTAGTGGATTTAACTTCTAGAGAGGGGGACTGGTTCCTAGATGAAATGCGTTTAATGTCTTCCTTGATTGTTGAACTTGTGAGTCTGATACCACTAAGTCCTCTTGAGGATTTGTCCATGTCGAGGTCTCTCGAGTGCCTCAGGAGTGCAGACGAAATATATAAAGGACTTCAGGAGCTCAACTATAATTTCCAGATGATCATTCTGCCTGAAGCTCTCAAAACCATCATCACTGAGGAGCCGAGTGTGATGTTGATGGTGAATGAAGTGGACGACATAATTCTTTCAACTGGAATTCCCCTCGTTGAAATATTGAATCAGCTGGAGCTGCATTTGAGATTCACTTTGATGGATATGGAGAGTCCTCATGTGCCCATCCAATCCCTTCTTTCAAACGTTCGATTCCGATTCGATGCTCTTCTGTCCCGACCTCCAGAATTGCGAGAGCTGGGCCAGGACACTGAGAGTTTGACCCCTGGGCAAATGTTGTTAATGGGATTTAACGGACTTTTTGAGAAACTTCAAATAGAAGCAAATGCTTTGGTAGCAACCCTGGGCTCTCTGGACATTCCAGTCTGTTGGAAGAAGATTGATCAGATCAGAGAGGCGAAGGAAATTGCTGCCCCGATATTTCACGAAGGAGCCAGGCGTGTTCTCGACGATATTTTTTTGATAAAACGATTGCAAACAATCCGAGAATTTTTCGCAATGTGCAGGGGAATTGGAAATGCATTTAAAGGGGACGATGGACCGATGAATACCTACGACGATGAGAGACTCAATAAACCTGTTAAATCATTCACTGCTGATTATGTATCTAGACAACTGCTGGGAGTGACATCCCAGACTTTGGGTATTGTCCTTTGTTTCCTGCTACAGCAAGTCGGCTTGAATGTTACTGAGGAGATTGAACAGAGGGACATCGGGGCGGAGAGTAAAGTTTCTTTGGAGGAACTCTGTAGGAAGAATATTGATATCTGTTTGAAGTCTGGTGTCTTCACAAGTTCTGTGTTGGGGCAGGCCAGTGCCTTCTGTAACACTCTCGAGGGTGTTTGGAGGCGCAAACAAGGAGCCAGAGTTGCTCAACAAAGTGTGGACATTACTAGAGCAACTCTCCAAAGACTCCAGATAGAATTTACTGCCCATCAGTGGTTGCATGAGGACAGTTTCCTCAGTAGGGCTAATATTACGGCATTGAACCCACTCAATCGACCAAATTTCATGCTAGAACTGAGAAAGACTGCGACTGCTCTAACAAGTCTACAATCGAGGGTGTGTGAGGCTCGAGAGCAACAGCAAAATCTGGTGGCAAGTGTTGATCAACGCTTGAAATGGGCTGCTGGGGCTAATCCAGCTCTGGCAGAGGTTATGGCTGCCTTTGGAAATGCTGTATTGTCTTCCAATGATAAATTGAGTCATCAGAGAAATCTGGCTATCAGTGTAGCTAGTACTTGTAATGCTATTCTTCATTATGAGGCCTTGAGAACTAAGACCTCTGAGAGTATGACGAATGATGCTAATTTTGGAAAGATACTTAAGCAGTGGGAGGAGAGTTGCTTGCTAACAACTAATCTCTCGGTTGGCGTTTCCATGATTGAGGAGAGTCTTGTGGAGCTGTTACAACTGGAAAATAATATTGATGCTAATTGGTTGAGGAGAGCAGAGAAATTGATATCAGATGCCATTGTAGAGAATCAGAAGAATTTATTGATGAACAAGGTGCTCCATGTGGAGGTGCAGCAGAAACTGAGGGAGGAGCTGGGAGAACTTCAGGGAACACTGGCCGAACATCATCGTCTCATGACTGATGTCAGAGGATTGTTGAGGACCATGATGAAGCAGGAGAATATCCCTGGGCTCCAGGAGTTTCTCACTGAGTACAGAGCCTTCATGGAGAGCATTTCGACAATTGTGAAGGAGCTTGAGGCTGAGAATATGGAGCAACTGAGAATTATTGAGGCGAAGGTTGTAATTGATTCGTTAACGGCTAAGGTCTCGAGTCTTTATGACGAGCTGCTCGAGTTCGCCAGTGGATCAACGAGTGTTAGAGTTGGGGTTGGGGAGGAAAGCCTCGCGGCAAAGAAGAAGGCCAGACTTGTGAGACAAGATACGAGCGTGTGTCTCAGCCCGAGGAAGGGAATTCCAATGGCCAGAGATCCTACCACAGGCAAAGGTAAGAGGGGATTTTAGTGTTGGAGTTGTAGGTTGAACTTTAATTTGGCATGGAATGAATACTGGCGGTTTCGTATTCCAAAAGAGGATTTAGGGCTAGTGGATTTGAAGATTTTCGTGCTTTACATCACATCCCTTAGAATTCTGCCGGTAATAACTTCTCTTTAACCCTTAGATTCCGTTCTCAAATTCGTCATATATTTTTCATGCATGTTGTCAGGAGAGGATACGAAGAAAATTTTGTAGCGGGAAATATCTACCACTTTGAAGTCCGTCTCCTGTTTGTTTTCTATTATAAATGTGAAAAGTACGAAACAATGAAGTAGAATTAGTTATGACGAAGTCCTTTTCAACTCATTCTGCTTTATTCATTGATAATGAGTATTTTTATGGCAGTATCACGATACATTTTCTATAGAAATTTCCAGGACCTATGAAATCTTTCTTGCAGTATATAGTTTGGAAAATTGCTCATTACCAAATTAAAGCCGCAACGAGTACTAACGACCTAATCTCGCAGCTATAAACTCAGGAAGCAAATAGCTGGAGCATTTCATGCAGAATGAGCCATCTTGGCATGCAGAAATATTTCCTTTTTCCACGTAGTTCGATAACAAAAATCGTTTCTCACTCGGAGGGAAAATGTTTTTTGGCCCCTGGCATTATATTTTTCATGTTCGCCTTCAGCCCATCAATCCCTTTTCAACACTCATTACAAAATATACGATTTTTTTTATTAATTTGATCACAATCTTCGACTGGAATTATGAAACCATATTCGTCAGAAAAAAATGAGTAGTGCTTGATGAGAGTTAGCTACTCACTAAACATAAAATAGTTAACAAAATATATATTCCAGCTACATGTGCGAATACAATTTTCACGTACAATTTATAATTTATCCTTCGTTTTAACAGCCGTACAAGAGAGGAATGCATACGCGCTAAACGTGTGGCGTCGAGTGCGAATGAAACTAGAAGGACGTGATCCAAATCCCTCCAGAAAATACACAACGGCTGAGCAAGTGGAGTACGTGATCCGTGAGGCGCAGAGCTCCGACAACTTGGCACTGCTGTATGAGGGTTGGACTCCGTGGGTGTGAACGTCACAAATGCCGGCGCTATCGCGTCGTATGGTTTGACTCTCGTTTATCCAACTCAAAATCGCAATTGGTACCAATTTATTTCGTACCAAAACAACGTAAAGCTAAAATGAAAAAAACCAAACAAAAACAAAAAAAAACAATACAAAAGTAAAAAGGTACATTGGTTTGACGAAAAATGAACCAATGCTTCAGTTGCTTTCGGGCAATTATCGTGTGACTACGTGGATTCAGTGTGTTCTACATGTTCACTTATTGAATCACGGAGAATTGAGAATGTCAAAAGCTTAAGGCACTGAGGGTACAAGTGCGATTTACGATGAGTCGTTTCGCACAGCTGAGGAGCAATGATTATCATGCTCATCGGTTTCACTAACAAGTATCCTCTGTTGCACTCGTTTAAACGCTCAACAATCTGCGTTTATCTTTGAATAAAAAAGCAAGAGGGGGAGGGGGAGAACATGATTCAATGATTTCTGTGTTTCTACTTCTCTCGATGGGAGTGAAATTTTTGTTTTCTCTACATTTCCACCTATTAATAAAAATATTCAATTTCTCTGTTTACATGAAGAAAAGGAAAAATCGACAGACATGTTTGTGTGTAACTTGATAAGGCGGCGCTGAAAATAGAAGTAGAGCTGATAAATTTTTCGTACGCTTTTGTGTTTGTGATAAATATTTGAGGCAATAATTGCACTTCTTGCATTCTTGAATTTTATTAATGAAGAGATTAGATTTTTGTTGCAATTTTCAATGAAATTATTTGAAATTATTCGTTCACTTCCCCGATGCGACATTCCTATTTCGAAGTTTTAGAGAATTTTAAAATATCAACAGATTATCAAACGACAAATAAATATTGTTTAAAATTGTAATTTTCTCGTCGTTAATATTCATCACAAAACATTCAGCGTAATTTTTAATAAGTGGATACAGTTTAGGGTAGCTGCAATACAAAAGAAGAACAATTGGATGTTTTCTTTCATTTTTGGTATTATCATTCAGATGAAACGGGATGCAAAACAAAATTATCATGTAACAAATTGATCATTTATTTAGTATAATTTATTCTCGTACAAGAAATAATGTTTCTTAATAATTGGTAATAATCATTCATTTATCAACAAAAATTAAAAACAAAAATAATTCAACACTACATATTGACAATCCTAATGACATCAAAAATTCTGCGGAACTCATTGGAAAGAAGGAACAAAACAATACAATAATCCGGGTTCGATTAAATTTTCATCCAAAAACCCTCGTCCTCGTTTTGGCAAGTGCGCCGCCGAGACAAAAATTATCAATAAAATTATTATTCTAAAAAATTTACATGACTTGAATAATTATCACCGTGTATAATTATCCCAAAACTCCAAACTATCCAAAACATGATTCTTATATTTTAAATAATAAAATTCGCCATAATTTGCGTATAGTGGTACAAGAACGCCACTTGACCGCAGATAATTTTTTTATCATAAATTTCGCATTTAAATTATGTCAAACTTATTTACAAATACCCTTCGTTTCAGGTCAAGGGATTCCCTATGAACTGAATCCCCAGATTTCCTCCCATTTCAGTCTCACGAAGAAAAGCAATCCCTCTTTATGCCCCTATCGTCTCAATGGAGAGTATATTTCACATGAAAAATTGGGGGAAAAAAAATCAATCGCAATAAATATTGACAAGGAGGAATGAACGTCTCTGGCAGAGCTGTGAGGCAAAGGCATATTGCACTCTTTCGAAATGTCGATAACTCACTCACTCGAACGAGTAAAAAAGGAAATGTCTAATTTGGCAAATCCATCATAAACGTTATCGACGCTTCGTTCCAATACTGACTAGACCTACGTGTCCCTCTTCAGCAACTGATCGATCTGGCTTTTGTACATATCCTTGACGTCCTCCAGGTCCAATCGCAATTCCTCAGTCTCCTCCACCTTCTCCCCATACATTTGCAACAGAGCATCGTACCTAGTTTGAATTTCATTTAAATTAGCATTCAAAGCCTCCACTTCGGTCAATTTGGCAGTCACTTCATCGACTTTCATCGATAAATTCGACAGTTCAATTTCCAATGCGTCTCGCTCTTTGTTTCTCCGCGATAACTCCCACTGTAGCGTCTGTATTTCACCTGAAAACCAAGCCAAGTCGTTGGGTCAAATGCTCAATACTTGATTAATAATTACAATGATTAACTTGTCTGCGTATACCTTCACGTGCTTTCAACTGCGCCTGCAGGGTTTCAATAGTCGATGTTGTGTTTGTACTTGTTCTCAGGCCCTCGTAAACATTTGGGAAACGTCCGGAGCTTGTATCGAATACGGAATCATTGAACTGAAAGTCGAAGTTTCGATTTTCAATTATATCATTCGATGAGTTTAGTTTTGAGGGGATTCAACTGACCGGTATTTGATTGAAGTGCATTAAATGTCATGGCTTGAAAATTATTGCCCACATTCTGAAATATTCACTTCATTCAAGTTACGTTTTTTATTCAATTTTAAAGGTCATTTGTTTTAAATTTGATTTCATGTGAAAAGACCAGTATAAAAGTGAAACAAAAGCCGCGAAGAGCAAATTTGACCGGTCAATGGAGTATGTTTCGAAGAATGAAATGCAAAATCGTGAATGAAAAGAAATGCAGCAGAGTTCTTTTGCTCCTTATTATCAGCTTATTTCCAGAAAAAAATGTCAAACTTCCCCCTTTATTCCTTTTGATGCCTCTTTTTTTTTATAACAGGCAATTTGATTGCACAAACCAGCGAGTTACTCCGCCCGCAATGATTAAATTTTTTCAGAAATATACTTAGTCCCTGATAATTAAATGCTGAATTCAATTGGAGTACTTACCGCCAACCAGACGCTATTCGTGCTGCTAATGGAATCCCTCCTGAGGCTTGAAGTTGGGCTTATTCTCGCCTCCTCCCCCGCACTATGCTGTTGCTCGAGCGATACAATATTCTTCCTCTTTTCCGCGTCAATCGCTGCCTTCTCCACCGACAATTTATCACTCAGCGATTCAATCTCCCTCTTCAATTCCCTCACCTCCTCATGATACTTTTTTTCCATATTTTCAATTTGCCCACGAAGGCTTTCAATCTCAACCATCAATTTTTCACTCTCCAATTTTACCGCCTCGTACGTCGCCTCTAATTTTTCTTTTTCCATGTCTTTACGCTTTACCTGAGACTCCAAACTCGTTACCTTGGATTTCAAATTCAAATTTTCCTCCATGAGTGAATGATCCGTAGCAACCATGCTGTCTAGTTTCGTCTGCAACTCGTCAATCTTCTCCGACATTATCTTCTCTTGCTTCAAATACGCCGACGTCTTGTGCGCGAGATTCGTCTGAAGTTGCTCGAGTTGACGAAGAAGTGGTTTAGTAGCTAGTGACACTGATTCAGAGAGCTCTTCACTTCTCGTTTCAGCAGTCTCCAGTCTCTTCAACAATTCACTGTTCTCTTGCTTAATCAATTCGATCTTTCTCACATGACTTTCCTCAGTCTGACGTAGTTTTGTTTTAAGATCCGCCACCTGTGCTCCCAACCTGCAGGATTCACCAGCATTATCCAAAGCTTGCTTCAACTCTTCCTCAACAGTTGTAAAATTCATTCTGGTCTCAGTTAATTCAGCTTTAGCACTGTCCAAGCTCGTTTTATATGCATTCATTTTATGAACTGTTGTGTCTAATTTCTCCTGTAACGTCGTTATCTCCTTGTCCTGCTTCTTGACCCTCGCCGTCAACGTGTGCACAGCTTCAATCTGACTGCGCTCAACTTCCTCTTTAGCGTGTAAAGAACGTTTAAGTCTTTCTAATTCAGATGTTAATTCCTCAAGTTGTTCCTTCTGAGCTTTCAGTGTTGTCTCATTCTCCTTTTCCTTTGTTCGCAATTTTTTTATTATATTAGAGTGCTGGAGCTGTTGTTTACTCAGTTTCTCGCCCTCGTCCCTTAACTGGTTTATTATCTCATCTTTTTCGGCATTAGCGGACGACGATTGACTCAACATTTCCTTCTTCAGAATTTCCAGTTGGTCCTTGAGTACATCGCGCTCTCTGATTGTCTGTTGAAATTTCTTCTCCAGTGCTGACATACGCTGAGTATATTCGTCTGTTATTACATTCAAGTCCTGGTGTTGTTGACCCTGTTTCTCCCAAGATTCTAATTGCATTTTCAGATGATTATTCTGCTCGTGTAGCTCCATATTCATTCGACTCACGTCGATTAGTTTGGATTCTCTTACTTCCAGAATTTCATTCATCTCTTGGATTCTTTTTACGAGCTTTTCGATTTCTAGACTTGCTGCATCCGAACCCATGCTTATTTCACTCAGTTCTCGGGAGTGTCCTCGAATTTTCAGGGTTTTTGTTAGTAGATCACTGGCTTTGTTGCAATGAAGATTCGCTGGCGATTGACGGGACTGCGTTGAACTTGAATCTCCATTTGGACTAGAATAACAAATTAATTTTCCATTGTAGCTTTTTCCGTTAATCCGCATGCCAAGTGTGATTTCTCTCCCCCCAATGACGGGACGGAAGTGGCTCGGATTTCTACTAGTTCAAAAGTTTCCTCCGTTTATGAAGAAAAATCAAACTTAACCGTGTAGATGTGATGGAAAATATGATGTGCGCCATGGGAGAAAAACAGGACACACAAACCCACGTTACCGCTCTCGATTTAGCATCGGGCCGTTAAAATGCTCTGTTTTCTTTCTTTGCTGAACAATATTAAATTGATCTAATAAAAAATAATAGTAGGTAATCTACTGTTTGGTTAACGGCATTTTTAATGAATGTGATGCTTATAGGCCGAGTGTTTACCGTTCCGTGTGTTACAATATTTTATTATATGACATCGGAAAGTTGAAAATAATTAATGTGTAACATGAGACATTTGGGATTTTTCGCACGGCGAACAATAAATTTGTTAGAAATACGCGCCGCATTTCTATCAGAATCGATTCAAATCAACCAAAAACGAGCAAAGTAGTCGGTCATTTCAAGATCGTGAAAAGCCGGAATTCCGAACTTGACCAAGGGACCTACTAGCGAACGCTACCACCTCTCGACGAGTAGTATCAAAATCGTACTCGCGACGGAACCCACGTCGTTCATCATGAGTAAAAATACATCGAAAATCACCGCGGAAATTAATCCCCAATCGAACGTTATCACATAAAAAAATCAACATACAGTCCACTAAATAATCGAAGCTCAACCAAATTACGGAAAATCAACCATTGTATATAGTGTAAATAGTTAAGAACTGCATTAAACTTGAAGGAAACGAAAAGCGAATTTCATAATTTCACAAACCACCCGACCCCGGCCACAATTACTAGAAATGAACATACAATTTCTAACAAAATTTACCAAATTTATTATCCTTCCTGTAATTTTATTTTAATTCCCACAGATAATTTCGTTTCCCTTTTGACATTTTTATATTTTATCACATAATTTTAGATTCACTAGTTTTGAAACGATTTATAGCGAGTCAAAAAGAATTGGCTTGATGGATTATAAGGGAAAACAGTAGGAATATTTATTTTCTTGATAATCTGCAATGCTATGGTAATAGATCAGACGACAATATAAGGAAATGTCAAATGTGAAATGCACTTTTCGGAGAGAACGGGAATTTATTGGAAACGATTTTGGAGAGGGCATGAGTGGAACCACAATGATGCTCAATGTTACCGTACAAGGAAAAATCCCCAAACAAATTAATAGTTCTAAAAAAGAAGTATTAAAGTATAGCGTATGAATATGATTTTTCTCTTATCGTTACTGAAAATTCAACGATTCCAATCTACCACTCGATTCTTTAATTTTCAAAGTTGTACATCAACTTCAAATGCACGCGTCATCGAACAGCCCCAAACTAAATTAAAAATTCATCACCATGATACCTTGAAATAATTTCAATGTCACTGGAAGTCGTAGTTTCGAGTTCATCTCCACTTGTATGTCCACTGGCATGATCAGATCCAATTTTCACCAAGTCCGATCGGCTCTCCGACGAAATGGGCGAATTTTCCCTGGGAGGTACCCCTACCCCTCCTCTCTCCAATCCCCCAATACTCTCCCCCTTCTCCACCATCGCATCAGCCAGCATATTCTTAACATACGAACTAGAAGTTAAAGGTGCCTCCTCATCCTCCTCCTCCTGAGTATTTCTGAGCGTCGGATTTTCCTCGGAACTAGTTTCTATGAGCGTCCCCTCGCAACTAGAGTCTGTTAGAAGAGTTCCAGCAGTCTCAGACCCACCCCTCCCGTACTCCGAGCAAGTCTCGTCCAATTCTGAAGGCTCAATAGTAGTACTCTTGATGATATCGGGATCATAAGATTCCATCTTCTCCGCCAAACATTCAGATTTTCTGATCGGCTGAGTTGTGATAGGCTCGAGCGCAAGATGAAGACTCTGTTTGACATCTTTCAACGAATCCAAACTCGAGTCTAACTGGGAAGGCACTGGAGCTGTGCAGATAGGCTTGCTCTCCGCACTCTCATACATCTTTCCTCTATTCTGATCAATCTGTTGTTGAATTGTCTCCAGAACTGTCATAACAGTTGTGCTCTCTGAGGCAGAAGTATACGAGTCCTCAGCCTGGCTGATTTCATCGAGCTCATCTACGTTCTGAGTCGTTTCCACATTGATCGGAGAAGATGTATTCTCAATATTGAGGGACATCATTCTCGATTGTTGGAGAGACCCCAACATTTCGTTGCCTTCATTCCTCGGGGTTTTAGTTTCCTCAAGCGGTGATGCATATGGGGATATGTCTGAGGAGGAGACATCCGATCCCTGAGTAACATCGGAATCAGGCTCTATCGCGGTCGTCCCTCCACCTGGGGATTTCTCGTGGGTGATGGACAGAAAAGGACTCTCCGATTTTGATCTGTCCTCCAGAACTTCCACCGAGCTTGGAGATGTCACTGAACTATCTGGGAGGATCTCCACAGACTCAGAGTTTCTTTTTGCGTCGATAGCCGATGCACTCAATGATGTACTGGGGGATATTAAATCGGATTCTGGAGTGGTTGTGCAGTCTGTATTAGTTCCAGATCTTGATCCCAAGATTTCAACGCTATCTGAACTCCTTTTGTCACTGCCAGACGAGATTATTGATATTCTATTTATCTTCTGAGTCAGGGAGTCTCGTTTTTCTGATATTCTTAACGAGTCGGACAGGCTTTTTGACTCCAATTCGTTGGATTCTCTTTTGATACATTTCTCTAATTTCTGGTGATTCGCAGGAGCTATTTGGTGATTTAACTCTTGAGCTCCAGACTCATCAGAAATTCTAGTTGAAAATTTGGAATGCATACGAGTCAGGTCATCTGGCAATGACATTGAGGGTGTAATAGCGGCAGAGACAGAGTCAGATTTATCGTCAAACGACCCTGAACGTCTCGGGCTTTTTCCCTCCCCATCCTTTCCAGAAGACTCAAAAAAAGACCCCGTGAAACTTCCCCAGATGCTGGCACCATTTTTTGCACTTGTTGAGGCCGACTCAGCATGACTAGGGATTTCTGTTTCACTCTTTATCCCCCACGCAGAGAAGAAATTGGACTCGTCAATCACTGCTGGTCCTGCTGTTCTTTGCTCCTCTTCTTTTATATCCAGGGCCTTGTCTATTGTTTTCTGAGCTTCCTTCAGGGCAGATTTTGCCAGATTGGCAAACCCTGATGCGTCGAACCAACTCATTACTGCTCACATCTGTAAACAAAACAAAATAATCTATACTAGGTAAATTGCATAGTTTAATTTAGCAGCTTAAATGGTTTTTAGGTGAGATATAACGGTGGGATGAGTTGGATATGTGGATCAGCAGTGACTTGAGGGCGTGACGAGTGTAATTACAGGAATACATAATTTATTGAGGGATCATAGACTGCACGAAGAGGTTAGCTCCACCAGTCACCCTTTAACGAGTTCTAGGGTAGAGAGAGATTACTCTAGTGATGAAGATTCAATTCTTAATTTGCTTCAGGTTAATGACGTATTAATGTCGTGGGAAAACTATCAATACGTGACAATTATCATCCCTCAATGAAAAGAAAAGGACACGTAAATTCGTTATTCAACGTCAGGTGACGTGCAAGGTACAAACAAAATTGATGCAATCGGTAATGTTTTCACCTTTTTAGAGAATTTTGCGAGTCAATCCTTGGGATATTCATACACTTCACTAGCTATCACTTTGAAATCATTGATACAGAAGTAATTGGGGGTCCAGATGATTTAATAGAGGTTCGAATGGACAGGTATCACTGACGTATACAAAATTACTGTTTTATCCACTGGGTAGCAGGCGATCTCCCTGCGACTGCGTCAGTTGTTACCTTCGACACCAGTTGAATTTATTCATTGAGATAAACAAAGAATTGAGAATTTATGAATTTATGAACGAAAAACAAGTTGAGATTTTTTAAATTATTTTTTAGAATTGTTGATTGATAATATATTGAGATAAATCGAGGACTCTAGTTATGAGTTACGTTTGAGGTCGCCTTTCTAACTGCTCCAGTGGCGCAATTGGTTAGCGCACGGTACTTATAAGACAGTGTTCGTGAGCAATGCCGGGGTTGTGAGTTCGAGCCTCACCTGGAGCATATTTTTTCTAATTTCAATTGTTATTTAATCAGCCTCATTGGAGAAATAATTTACAATATCGAGGATAACAGGCGATCTCAGTGAAATTATCACCTCTTGAATTTTACTGAAATTAGTTCTCATTTTTGCAAATTAATAAATTAAGTTTTGCTGGAGATAGTGGAGCTAATGAAGCTAATGGAAAGGATAATTAAGGAAAAAATCATTCGTCTGATGGTTTGGTTTTAATCATATTTTCTTGTTTCTTTAATTCACTTGTTGGCTTTCATCAGGAGATAACATGACAGATGCAATTACGCTATTTTAGTTTCGATTGTTGATTTCAGAGTTTTTTTTCTTCTATCTTACAGTAAGGTGCAACATTTCTACGAAAATAAAAATAGTTTTTTTTTCTAGTCCTTTAAATGTGGTACAAACGTAACACAATGTGCTCACGAACTTCTAGGATACCATTAAGTTTGTTTTTCTAATTTTTTCGATTTCTCGTTTTTCTTTCGCGCTCACTAAAATAAAGTTTATGTTTATTGAGTTGATTTTCCCGTCGCTGCTTTTTTTTCTTTTCATTGATTTACTTTACTGCGCAGTGATCGTTAGATGAGTTTATGGCAGTTATGAGTTTGCAGTGTGTGGTCTGAATTTTATTTTTTTATTTTTTACTTTTGTCATAGGAGCAAACGATATTCTTCTTTAAAGAGTATTCTTAACTAAACGCTGAAGGATTTTTTTCGATAAAATCACTATTGTTCCGCTTAAATTGAGTTTTAGTGTTTCACTCTTCGTTTCTTAGTTTCTTATTCATTCTCGTTTAATGAGTACTTCGTAACATTATTTTTTAAATCCCGTAATACTTTTCATTGTCATTTGATCTCGTTATAACTTATCATTTGTTTTCATTTCTTCGTTTATATAGAACGCACATCATCGAATTCTCTCCTTAATCAATAAATATGATCTTTAAATATATCTGCATTATTTGCTTATTAATATACTACTCTTTTCCTCTTACTTTAGATCTCATTTTATCAATAATCTCTGTGGAATTTTATCGGTAAATCGTAGAAGATGAGCTCTGGAATGTTAATTCATTAACTACTACAGTCGAACAATTTTAAATTCATTCAATGTCGTTTGATGCTTGAAATTATTTCGCAATAGCGTGACTATCAGTTTTTTCTCGTTTGTCGTCACTGTAATTTTTTTCTCTGATCTAAAGAATTTAAGGAGATGCATAGTGGGTGGAAAAATTACAATGGTATGGCAAAAATAATTTCTGGAGTCTTTCACATGCGTGGTAGATGAAAAATCGATGTTCTTCGGTACTGTGGATTTTCTCTCGAAATGTGATAATCTCCTTGAAAGGAGAGATATTCTGATATTCGGAAGGTACAAGATCGGATTATTCCAGAAATCATTGAAAAATTTTCGTTTCTAGGGAGTCTATATTTATTGAGTGCAATCTAGCTTTTACACGGAAAGTAATTATCGGGGAATTCTAAAATAATCTGGGTAATTTAAAAATTTGTTTGTAATAATTCATTGTTTCTACATACGCCCGGGTTTCTAAGAGTCATGAGTAATTTAATTATTCAAACTCCAGGGTTGGTTATTAAAAATGAAGATGAATACTTCAAGTAAAAGATGTTGTTTTCGGTAAATTAAACATATTTGCTCGTATGTATTCTTTTACCATTCGAATTATAAGGGGATTTTGATATTTTACCCTATGTCCCCTATGCTGTTTCCTCGAGGATTTGAGTGTTGAATTCAGAAATTGGAAAAACAATACGAAACACATTTTCTTTCATTTATTTTTCCCTATCTCAAATAATTTTCGAGCGGCCTCGGTTTAGACAATTGAATTGTTGATAATGTTTAGATGCGTAATCTGAGATACAAAATATCAGCAGGCCGGAAGAATACTATTAGCGGACCCTCAGTGAATTTGCAATATTTCCTCCATGTAATACTTTTACCAATTTCCTGTTCCGTAGGAGAAAATCGAAAAACATATATTGTAGATGAACTAAAACATGAAAAAGTAATAAGTGAATATCACCTGTAGCTCTCGGTGAATCCTTTTTCATCTTCTCACGTAAAAAAAATTATTTCCGAATTAAAGATTCTCACTTTGTGGTGAAGTATGTACACACTAAAGTTATGAATACTTCACAAAATTCGAGTCTAGTACATCCGCATGGGAAATTAGTTTTGCCATATCACATCATTTTACCTCGCAGTGCATTGAGCTCTCCATTGTTAATTATCTTCCTTTGCCCGGCATATTTTCACTTCCAAACTCATTCATATTCATAAGTCCCTAAAATATTACCTGTTCACTAATTAATGAACTTGTGGTCGACGAGAAATGTGAGGAGAAGAGCGACGATGAAATTCTCTAGCTTCTGACGCATTTTAAAGTTGCATTCGTAGCTAGGAGATTTCTTTTGTTCATTTTGTTTTTTATCACAGCCAAATCTATGTACATATGGTAACGCGTAGGCACACACGTACAATATGCATTTATACATATTTACCAACCGTGTATTAATGACATTATATTTTCATTGTCAATGAGCGATGAAATTGGGAGTAGTTGGTGAAATTTGATTAAACATTTTCGGATGATTATAACTCACATTAATTACTTAAACAACGTGGTTTTTCTTTCACATTAAACATCTTCCATGATTACAGAGTACTAGATAAGATTCTATGGGATTATATTGCGAATTTATCCTCTTCTGTTCCTAAATTATGTATTTATGAGTGTACATGTAGCGAGGCTAGAGTGTTTTACAGAGGAACTCTTCTCCAAAATTCCTTGACAATCGTGTGGTCTACAAATTTCGACGACTGAGATGAACGCTGAGATAAACCGCGATAAACTCAAACAGTGGATATAATTAAAGGGTGAGAGTAATTTGATGGAGTTAATGACTGAATTTCCCAGCTTCATGAAATTGTTGTTGGCTGCCCCTTCAGTTGTTGCGAATTCACGAGAACTAATAGTGCATTAACGGTAAATTAACCAACAAGTTTATTCACCTTGGCATTCACCCCAATCGCATTTTTATTTATGTATTGTATTCTGCCCACTCAAATCCATTTAACAGTTGCAATAAGCTCCCGATAATTTTTCTAAATTTCAAACCCCCCCCACGTCAGCATTACGACCTAAACTAGTTGTTTCTCATCATCAATCACCTACTTACGTTTTGACAACGTTGTGCGATGATTATCGTACGATAGAAAGAAGAACTATATAATAACTCCATAAATGTCATCTATGACAAATCTACATTATACTTTCCAACGTTATGGAATAACGACCCGGTGACTCTATGAGTTTGTCTCCATTCACCCCGTCTAACTTTACGATATCCTAGTATGTGTGTATGAAGAATGGTTTATTTCACCTGCCAATTGGTTTTTACTCCGTCTCGTCCCCCCTCCTCCATCCCGATCACCTTTTTTCTCTCTCTCTCTCTCTCTCGTCAGAGAGGAACAATTATTTTAACGTGTAACTCCGTCGCACCTCCCTTTTATTCCATCTTCTTTTTTTTAAAATCATAACAGGAGAACGCCGTCCCCGGAGGGGTAACGCCGAGGCATTTGTACCACAACAGTTTGTTTTAAAGCTTTTTTCATTCATGAAAAGAATAAAAAGTTGGCAAAACGAGAAATGAAATTGTTTTTTTTTCCTCTTTGTTTGATTACAACGAACCCGATGACAGTAGAGAGGGAGAAAAAGCCACAAAAATAAAATTCAATGGTCAAGGCAGAGTGGATCGACACTTTTCGTGCTTGTCCGGAGTTTGTGGGGTAAGGAAGAGGAAAAATAATGAATGGAGAAAAAGAACTAGGCTGGAGGAACAAAAATCAGCAACTTGCATTAACAATTCGTGTACGTGTGTCAATGGCACTCGTTAAAGAATACAAATGTGCCCCCTTTCCCCCCTCCCCCTGTGCTTTTCTCCTTTACTTCCCTCGTTTGTTTTGAATTAATTACGACAAAGTACGATGGAGTTTAAATTAGTGGACGGTGAAACCAACAGCAGCACGAGAATGAACGTGTGTTATGTGTGAAGTCCAAAGCTAAACAGTGGTCTCCCGGTCAACGTGAATGTACTCCACGAAGCCGGGAGGCGTTTGTCAGGACGAGCCAAGTAATGATTCCTCAGTTGGTGCTCTTCGTGGTGTAGCCCCCGATCTCCTGAGACTCTCGTCATTGTAGAGTCTTTTAGCGCGTGCCTTTGATCTAAAAATGTATCAAATGTACACATTTAATTATTCAAATGTGCTATTGAGGTAGAGGAGAAAGGAGAAAGTGACTGGTGGCTGTCCATACAATTTCTTTCTGATTTAATAAGGAAAAATGGTTTTCCAGTCGCAATTTGATTACTTTGCAGACTGGAATGCCAATGGAAAGTGTAAATACTCCATCACTTCCACAACTGTGCAAAGATAGGGAGGGAGTTCAGTTATAAGAAGTCTGTCTAAATAATTCAAGGGAATACTCTCGACCAACTCAGTCCATGTTTGTGAAAATTTTATGGAGTTAACATGTTCTTCACTCTGTAAGCTACTTTCTTCGCAAAAAAAAACTTTTTATTATTTCTCATACGTATGTTGCAATTTAAAAAATTCGATGCCACTTCTACACAATGAAAGTGAATTTGAAGATAATGGCATGGACAGTTGACACTCCAAACTCTCACTCTCTACTTTTTCACGAAGAAAACAGTTGCTAAGTACATTTACTAACTCCAAGAAAATACAAATAATTATTAGTATTTGCCTGTGGCAAGGGTATTAACTTGGTAAAAGTAATTTTTGATCTCAGTGTACTTTTATGAAATTTTGATGAGGCATTTTGGATTTACTTTATTATTACTCATCATTTCTTTAATTTTTCGTAATTAAAGGACCTCAGAATCTGATTATTGTTTAAGATATACAAACTATTGAAGGATTTTTTTCCTTTCACAGATGAGTAGTTTCATATTTCTTGGGCTTTGGATTTGGCTTATACACTGGATGGAAATTTTTACATGTATCCTATTGAGGATCCACGGACCGACTTCTCCCCAATCCTGTCGCATTGTGAACTCTCGAAAGTTGCATCGTCTTTCCCTATTCTCTTACTCGGAGACTTGAATGTTACCCTCACTCTCCCCCGCTTTATCGTTTTTTTTTCTCGGTCCGTCAGCACAGAGCTCTTAATAATTTTATTTTTAAAACCTGACAATCTCAAACTCTTAAGCTACAATCTCGATCGGTCCAAAAATTCAGCGCAATTTTTAAACCGAATATTCCACAAAATGTCGAAGTGAAAAATTTACTTCACATTCTATGTCTCCTCACACCTATTGGAATATTTGTGAGATAGGATTCTCCATAGTCTCTTTGAGTTATAATTATCGAGAGTCCACTGCCCTTCATGTGCAGCTTCTTCGGGCGATGGATTCGAGTCGGAAAAGTCCATCGATTTTACAGATAAATGACCCAGAATTCGGCGGGTGTTAATTATAAAGTGGGAGTTTGAACCTAAAATTGACGACCGCCAGAAACGTTAGTCGGTTTTTCATACCCTCTTTTCCATGAGCAGATGTATGTCAGCTACAGGAAGAATACCAAGTCTTGACGAACGTTGAATCACATATATTGAAAATTCTTCTGAATAGTTTTATTTTCCTATATTTTTTCTCCGTTTCCTCACAGGGAATAGAATTATTTTTTAGAAATTATATGATAAAAAATAGAAATTGTTGAAGGTATTGATAGTACAAAAAACCGCTGATTCCTTCATATTCTACAATATATCTATTTATTTATTTATCCATTTGAAATTTATCCCGCAAAAGACTGCTAAAATCCGACGAACCCGATCATATTGTGATATGTATTACCGACCAACTTGCCACGAATTCTTTCTAGTTGAATTCTAAAACCACAAACCGACGAGAGAATACGATGAAAAACTGACAAACCCGCCCGGACAGATGCCTGGTATCTATCGAGCGAGTTTCAGCGACGAATAGTTAGGAAAATATTGTCTGATGGAGTTTGGTTTATCGAAGAATGTTCTCCCAACACTTCTCCGATGATTCGCAATATCTAGAGTCTTCCGTTCAATGGTTTCCGAACGATTGAAAATTACAATTGCCCGTAGCCGCACTCTAACCCACGTCTAAGGAGCCCTGCCGTTTGGTCCAACGATTTAACCACTTCGACCACAGCCATCGGTGTAAGATACTTTCCCAGTCACTTATTGAAGGTGAGAATTTCGAACGCACTAGGGACGGAAAAATTTCTCACAAAATTTCCCAAAATATGACCCACGAATTACGTCGTATTTTTGTGCTTTTGAAATTCTAAGATTCAATAATTAAAATCATCTACACAATAACTATGAAGAACTTGAGGTCATGGCTTGAATGCTAAACATCAGTGAAAAAAAAAATCTTTTAGGAAATTGAGAAATCTTCATCATCCATAAGTAACTGAAAAAGTGCTTTTCAGGATTTTCAACTATTTTATTATTTTTTATGTAAGAATATTTTTTCAAAGTTCCGGCTAATTTGTTACAATCAATTTTGCGAAAACGGATTTTTAATAGAAAATAAAGGAAGAATCTATGACGTATCCATTTCAATTCGACTATTGTAGTAGGTATTATAATATTCACGCTTCAGATAGAGAGAGATTTTGAAGTAAAAACAATTCGCTTGGTAAATGGATTGTGTTTTGGCCTTTCGAGAAATAATTACGTAACTGTGCTGTAAAATTGAACATCTTCAACAGAAATCCAACTCTCTGCTAGTAAGCAAAATTGCTTTCCGAGTGAGGAGGATTTCAAGGGTCCTTAAAATTTCAATGGGAGTAGTTGATTTGAGCGTTCATTTTTCACATTGTTTGCGGGTATGTTCTTACCTACGCACGTTTCCCATTATTTTTTCACACTGTTGACAAGCAAATTGAGCAGGAGCGGCAATTTTTAATGAAATGAAAATGGAGTTATCAAATTATGAAATTTTTCGCAATTTCAATTTCTTTTATAAATGATTTTGAATCTGGCACCTTATACATAAGATGAAAGACACAAATCATTGTGACCCGCTTAATTCGCAATTTTAGCCTAGAGAAATATGAATCCATTGAACTATGATGAATCATTCTGATACGTACTTGCACATGAGGATACTCAGTAGACATGCAAAGGCAGTAAGGATCCCAGCACCAGCAGCTACAACGAGCCACATGCCAGGGGGCAGAAGACCGAGTAATCTTGCACCATTGCCGCAATTCGCCTCGTCGTACCCCGAGGGGCAATGAATTCTGCCATCGCACCAGAGACTAGGAGCGATACAAGCCCCAATCTCGGGACACGTATGGAGGCAATCACCCGTACCAATGGTTTCGTTCTCACTGACACGTCCTGGAAGACGTAACTGTCTGCGAAGGGCAGAACGTGTCTTTGATATCTCAAGCCACGAAGCCGCCGCTTGTCCTGGCTCTCTGGCAACAAAATCGATGAGCAGTGCAGCTGGACGTGCCGGTGACAGCCATCTCTCATCGGAATTGCCAGCTGTCAGCAGCCACTCCTCGGAGAATACGTGTACCGTGTAATCGCGTGCACCAGGTTCTGCTGGGCAAACAACTTTGAGTAATTTTGCCGGCCAACCCGAGTAAAGGAGAATTCTATTGGCCGTTGGACACTTTGGTGATGATTCAGAGGTGTCCGGTGGCTGTTGATGCGGGGGGGAGGACAGCGGTGTCGTTGAGCTCGGTGGTGATTGTGTTGGTAGTGGCTCAAGGGGCAAAAACCAGCCCCAAGTGAGCACGAAAAGTGAACGATTGTCTCTAGCTTCCACCAGCCACGGCATACCCTCGCAGTAGATGTCTGGACGAGACAGTGGAGGCACCACAAATCTCAATTCACCACCTGTGACGAATAAATTTTACCAGCCATAAAATTTACATAATTATACTTGTTAGTTGATTATGCACTCAGGCGTGCAAACTCAACCCACACTTCTAGCCCTCACTCCCATCGAATTTCTCTCCACTAACGTCTACCGTCTATTCACTCTAGACTCTAGGTAAGCATTATTTGTATACATATTTATAAAGTACCTGGAGAGGAGGAAGCTCGGATTACGCGGAATACGAATGAATATGTAGGTAATGGGAGCATTGTACCCCGGTTCATGGCCAAAGTGGCTTATTGATAAGCAACTTGTATCAAGTTGCGTAACGTATTATACATTGAGCTGTATCGCGAATTGTGATTCAACTGAAATATGGGAGAGGTGACACTGATGATTTTTCTCCTTCGAATCTCAGCCAGAGCATAATATTCGAGATAAGACAATGGTATTCCTGAAATTTCTTAAAAAATAGACAAAAAAAGTGTGATTGAATAATTACTCGCTCTAGTTTTTTTCCGAAAAATATGAATGAACAAATTAGTGGAATATGCTGCGGAAAGCATCAACAGCGAAGGCATCTATGTACAATACTTTTTCAGGTTGTGATTAAGCGCGAATGTATCTGTATGCTGTTCACTGAATTCTGCTGGGACAAAATTCGAGTGTTAAACTAATTCGCTGAATACCGCTTGTGCCTTAAAATAAATCGGCAATTTCCGTCGATTATTGACAGTATTTTATTGGAGATAGGATTTTATCGAATTCCGAATGGATTCGTTTCTCAACACGCGCAGAAGAATTGAATATAGAATTTTTCGGTAGAAAAAATAATGAAAAATTAGTCCGTTATATTTGTTCATACGTAACGGTCAATAAAATTCGTAAAATCATTTCAATGCCAATAGCTATGGAACATTTTTCCGGAAAATCCTGCCAATCGTCAACTTCCTAAAAATTCCCCCAAATAGTAAACACTGCGCTACTAAAACTCTCACCTTCGCCCCTCAGTCGCTGTTTCCTCGGGCACTCAGGCACACGGATGAGTTCAAAACTCGCATAAAAGAATAGTGTCTCAAAGTCCTCGTGCGGTGCTTGCTGATTAACGACAAAAGTAATCTCAAGTGCTTTCCCCGAAGATATATGTGTCAAAGGTAGATGTGATGTATTGTCACAGAGGCATGCACGTTGTAGCTTAGCATCCCTCCACGGTACCTCGAGGAGGGTCAACTTTGCTTGTCGAGAGTTCGTTTCGGGAAGACATCTGGGTCGTCCGGAGTGAGGATCAGGCTCGCTGATGCAGCTTGTTAAATCACCAAGTGACACGTTGTGAATTGTTAAACGTACACGTTCACCCGGTCCGGCCTCGATTCTATAGGCACATGATAAATTTTTCACCCCCCCTCGGCCAAATAAACGAACGTCCCTGGGGGATGTAATCTCTCCACTTCTGACTCTCCTCCATATCCTACTGCAAATACCGCTGCCCCATTGTTCGCCACCTTGAAGAGTCGAAATGAATTCATATCTCGCTTGAAAATTAAATGTCCGCAATGATGTACCCAACAGCATCTCAGTACGTATGGTAAGCATCGGTGAAAGAGTCAAATAACTTTCCAACGGTGTACAGGGCCTTGTGGATCTCGTCAAATTTCTCAACGCAGCGTGTGCACACAATCGCGGAGTATCATCACACAATGTTGTGATGAATGTACCCGTATTTGCTGGCCCATCCCACAGTGTCATTCTTACGGAGCACTGAGCTGCACCAATTTCACTCTCCCTCAGTGTGGATGCATTGTCTATACTAACACCAGTTAAATCCCTTTGGGAGTAGGATGAAAAATACAGCCAGACTCGATCGCCCATTGAGCCCCTGAGATTCCAAGTGCACACTGAGCCCAGTGGTAACGTGTGCTGCGGTGCACGAAGTATACCACTTCTCTTAGCGGTGTCGTTAACGTAAAAATTACATCCCTGATCACCTCTGGCATAATCCAAGCCATCAGAATCAACGTACACAACTGGTATCTCCAATTCCAGCCTCAACGCCGACGAGCCAAGTGGAATTGGCAGGGACGATGAGCGAAACTCAATTAGCATAGCTGGGCCACGTGCAGTTATCCTCGGAAGTGGACCACCACAGTAAACCAGTAGTATAGAATCCTCCAACCGTGGCCCATCCCTAAAAACTAAACGATCTTTCTCGGGTGGACAGTCCTGCCATACACTCAATTTATGCGTATGATTCTGTCCATTGCTGTGGCCATTGTTCTCCACTGCCATTGATGAATTGGTAGTCGCATTGATGAACGTGGATGAGGGGCCCACAAAGCCGGGTAGTATTGGTGCACCGGTGGCAGTATTGCCCATACCACTGCCAGATTTAACCGATATCATCGCGTGCTTGCAGGTAGGTACAAATTTTTGCCTCACTGTAATAATACAGCTGGCATTTCTCGGATACTCACCCGGATAATTTGGACTCTGCACGCGGCACTGTTTCTTATGGCATTCATAGAAATTACGTGAACAATATGTGCCGGGTACTGGTGAGCCACGTTCAATTGTTAAGCCAGGTGCTCCAAGTCTTGCAACAGCCTCATTACGTGATAAAAAACGATACCTCAAGCGAAATTCAAATGGCACTGATGAGGGCGCATGAAAGAGTCTTATTGATGCTGTTACTGTACTTGTTTCACTGTAGTATGTGGCACGTCCCTCACTAGCACCACACCACGAGCCACCAGTGAAGGGACGACCGAGATCCGACAGCTGAAGGGAGCCCTCCGGGCAACTTGCGTACACAGGCTCATCATCATCGTCACCATTTGTTATGTCGAGCCTACCAATGCTGAAGGCATCCCAGAAGAGTTGTACAAGTTCACCATGACTTGGTCCACCAGCGGTAAATGTCAAGTGGCACAAAAATGGTAAACGTCCCTCAGTTGGACGCGGCAACTCTAACTCATACGTTCTACCCTCACGACCATGATAAGTACGATTGCATGGGCTACAGAGTGCCGGTTCATCACTCCCATCACCACAATCATCGTGGCCATTGCAGTATGCATCCTGTGGTACGCATCTACCATCGCGGCATGTTAATTCAGCGAGATCACAGTGGCTCAATACCATAGGTAACAAAATTCCAAGGACTGCTATGCCAATGGTGAGATGAAATGATAAATCATGGACACGTCTCCTTCTACGTTTTCTACGCCTCCATTCTGGCCTCGGACCATCGTCCCTCTTCATTCCCTGTCAAAATTAAATGCATGAGTTATTACAGCAGCCCTTGACTAGTTTTTTCATCCCTCATTTCTAGTAAATCACCGAGGGAACGTAATTACTCGAAGGTCAACAGTTGCTAATCCTGTCGCATTATCACACTCTGGTTATTGTTTATAATTAATAATTGTGTCAATCAGACATTTTGATTTCTGATTGGTTGGCAAAATTAACGGAATTCGATGGTGGCGGGGCGGAGGAGGGAGGAGAGAGAGAAAAATGTTGGAAGAGAGTCCTATGGAGGAATGGTAAATTGAATTGAACGTGGGGTACTCGTAATTGAATTGATTGGTACATATGCACGTGTGAAGTGCACGAAGGAGCAATACATACACCAATATCGATACACGTGCAACGAAGGGTAAAGCCACGCGACGGTGCAAATCCCCGTGAATAAATAATTACCACGCGACGTGATTCGACACCTGGTACTTTGTTTCAAGGAATCTCTATGCCTATATAGTACACATTCAGCGATTATAAAAGGGACGAGATGTTCATATAATATTGAACCCAGTCCCCAGGAACCACTGATCATTCACAGGACATCATTGAAACAACTCCCTCGAGTCAGCTAGCAAATGTTAAAAGGCCAATAAAAAGGGTATGATATTTAAACATATTTGATTTACCATGATTGGAGGTGGGCGTTATTCTCATCACACCGTAGTAATATGATTATGAACGGTAACACAGGCGCTGTCACTTATGCACCAACACATTTGTCTCACTCTCAACATTACCATCGTCATCATCATTATCCCCATTATTTCTATATCTCGAGTAATTATCACGGCTCGTGCACACTGGGCGCAGCATCCGTACAATTGTGTCGGTTTGCCCCTCTTGAAAATCCAGTGCAAAGGAAAAATACTTCCTAAAAACACCTACTGCAGAACGAAGGATGAAAAAAAAAATGTTAATATTGTGAGAAGGGTGAGAGTCTAACGCAACCACCACCAGCCACTTCTGTTTCGTCACTACCCGGCTGACTCTCTGGCGTTTTCCTCCCTTTTCTCCCTTTTACCTCTTCCACTGCTATTCCATCCCCCTACTCCCACCCCTCGGATAACCCGACCCACCTTCCCACCTCTATCCCTCTCAGCGCTTCTTTCTCGCACTCCTTTTTCACGGAACCGCTGAACGACCTCCGCCAACTTGACCGCCGGCTGAATGAGAGAACTACATCCCTTCCTTTCGTATTTTCATCTATCCCCTTCTTTGCCAACATTCTCATCAAGTAAACCTCCCCCTCGTTCATGCAGATTCGAACAAATTCGTTCCTACCACCTTTCGAGCAGCCCACCATGTATCCTTCTCTCCTCCAACCCTCTCACCACCCAACTACCCCTCCCTATGTGCGCGTATTTGCGCTTATTCCCATGCGCGGAATTCCAGTGTATATACACTTGTTTACTGCGTGCAGCCAATTTCGATATTCTCCTTGACTTTTTTTGCCTGCTACCAGTCGTCCATTTCCACTGCAGCTATACTGTCCAGTAGCAATGGGACATTGCTCTCGACTGAGTACCTCGTATTCTCGCCACGTACTTTCAATTTTTATTGCTGTCGTTCTTGATTTCTCTTGGCTTTTTTTTCTTTTTCACCTCGTACACGTTTTTCCAGCCCTCGTTTCGCCGCAGTTGGCATACACCGAGGACGCAGATGGTTGCGCCAGAGTGCCTCGTGGTCGAGCGCTAAGCCGGGTGTCTGGAGCTTGCCTCTGGGCGCGATAGAATCGATCGCCGGCGTATGTGTCTCCTCTTTCTCTCTCTCTCTCGGTCCCTTACCAATCGTGTATATAATGGGAAAACACGCTGTATATGTCTGAAAACCACTGCAACTCCTCCAAGTGCTGATACTCGATGGAATTCAGTTCTACTCAAGTTTTGCCCTCTCCCATAACCATTTCAATCCCTCAAAAGCCCTGACGCTCTTTATACTCCATGGGAAAGATTCCTACGATTCAATGTTTTCTCCCCTTTATTTACTTCCCTCTTCGGTCTTCTCTTCTCTACATTTTTACCTGACTTGTGCCCTTTGTACTTGGACTCAAGAAAACCATTCCTACATCCGCGCGTTTTGTTTGCGCAAGGGAATCAGGTCGAGGGTGATTCGGTGAACAAAATAATAAAGAAGAGAAATGACAGAATCGGTCGGGAATGTGTAGGAAGGCCAAGAAATAATAAGTATTGTATCTGTCGTTAACTACATCTTTATTCCTAGAGCGTTACAATACTATTCATAATAAATATTTTTTTCCAGTACACGCCCAATTTTCTCAATTTTATACAAAAATTTTCAATTGCATACGATTGTTCGAAATCCGAGGGGAATACAAACACCGAAAACACATTTGTTCAAATATTTACAACGCAACGCATGTCACAAAAAAAAGTGCGAAACAAAATCGGTCATCGTTAACTGAATTCTTCTCAGCTCAAGCCATAAAATAGCAAATAAAAACTTCAGTCTTGTCATTCAAACGACGTACGTATGAACAATAGAGAAGAATAAAACCAAAAGTGAATTTACCACAACTGAAGGGAGTACTGCTAGCCCCTTAGAATGCATAGCGTGTTCTGACATCTTCGAGTTTCTTGGACACTTCGGATGATGTTCTCTCGAGATCTCCAGCGATACTCTTCTGTTTGGCGGGTTCAATAGAATTAAACTGCTCGCAGAGATCCCCATCGATGACATTCTTCACTGGATAGTAGTACGATCTGAAGGAAAGATGATCCCTACCACAGAGAGGTGGATGTTCAGATCTCATGTGCATCTCGAGATGCTGAAAGAAATCGTGATCCTCGTGACTGGTGAATGGTACAAGTACACCAACAGTGCCACTGAGAGTTGTGTAGACAAGGCTCTCCGAGCCTCCAGGTATTAGTGTAGCTTTTTGAAGTGACATAACAGTCTCACCAATGTGAAAACTGGCAACGGTATCGGCTTTTTGACTGGCTCCATTGAGCAAACCACGATCCCACAGCGCTTTATTACCAGTTGGATCCTCATCAACATCATCATTGATACCACTGGCAAGCCTGACCACAGCAATATTACCAAATTTATCAGCTGTTGCAACTGTATCGTAATCCAATACACAAGTGGTAGTTATCCATCTTGGATGTGTGTCATCCGCAAATACAATTAATTGATTTTCCTGTCGTTTGTATCTGACTGCATACACAGACTCCTGTACATCGCTAACGTAAATTCTCTGTCCAACGGCATTTATCGATATAACAGCGTTTGGTATGTGTTTATTCTCACATTTACGTAAAAGTTTCTTTTTTCCCATATCGTACAATCGCAGCATTCTACCAACTCCCACTAGAACACGCCCCTGATACGAGCATATAGCAAGTGGAACTTCGTCCACGGGGGTTTTGTGAAGCAGTTCAATGCTTGTGCCCTCAGGATTGATTCTGCAACAATGGGTTATTCATTCAATGAAATTGTTAAAGAAAACTTATTCAGATAGAATAAGGGGGAATGAACTCAGCACTGCAGGTTTATCATCAATTTCGACAGTTCGTGTGATATTGTCATCATAGAAGTTTTAATTGATCTAACGAATGAGAGCAAGTGTCAACTTTGTTAGACTATTGCAAATTAATTCTCAATTTTCAACAATTGAAACGAATAATCCATGGAAATTTTCGCTCCAAATTCCCAGGACTCTCTTTCAATCTCCCAACTAGAGTGATTGGAGTTTTAAAAATAAATTCCACAAAAAAAAAAAAAAGAAAGAAAACGGCACAGCTATTCATTAAAAGCTCGAGCATTTAACGCTAAAACTCTTATAAACTATTATAATCCCGAGCCTTCGGGTGAAAAACAAAAGTTCATTAAACTCACTTGTATGTGTACAGAAATCCTCCATTACTGATTCTCGGATTAAGCTGGTACTCCTTGGCAACTCCAACAATCAAGAACAATTGATCCCCCTGATTGGCAAATTTAACCATAGCTAAGCAGAGCGCTGCATAATTCTGCTCCAATCGATGAACCTCGAATGTGTCCCCCGTGGTAGGTGCCATAATTTTAATGAGCGAAGCCCAAAGTCCCGGGCCAGCCCTGGGTGCCCCGAAAATAGCCTCATTGGGCTCCTCAGATAGAAATGCCTCCGCCAATTCTCTAGCAACGGCAGCCTCTTCAGCGCCAGCTGCCTCCTGCATCTCCTCAGCCATTTGTAGACGTCTCTGCTGCTTGGTCTCCTCTGTATAAGCATTGTGCTCAGTCTCAAGGACAATTAGATGTGCCGAGTCATTGTGAATGGCAAACTTTCTTGGTGTATACTCAAGTGGAAAGCTCACTTGATTGAACACCGCACCCAACTTTTCAAGTGCTAAAATTCTCAATGTATTCGTTGATATAGCAACAATGCCCTCAGGACACTGCTCAGAACTAAAACCAGAGGCAAACTCAAGACTCTCGTATGATAGCGGAGTCAAGTGAAAACGATTTTGATAATAATAACTCAGCCATGACCTGCTGCTCATAGCTAACACCGCTTGATTACCCTGCATACGTATGCGAAAGAGTTTAACTGGTCTTGAGCCGAGATATCTAGTTCTCGTGTCAGCCAAATCACCGGATATTGGATCGAGCATGGTTCTGAGGAGTACACCATTCTGGAGGCCAATATTTAAATAGAGGCTGGTTTGGTGCTGGGTCGTTTCCTCGTCGGAGCTAGCCACATCCTTGGATGCGCCCATTTCCACGATGCAGAGGCTCTCGGCAGCTGCTGGAAGGGCTTGCATACTCCTCGGGGCTAGACAGTCCGAGGGGTCCAGGGAGATTATTCTCACTGTGTTGTCTTGAAGACCAACAGCCAGAAACCAGGAGCGTTGTTCTCCACTTGCTACATTCCCCAGAGCCATGCACATTACCTCGGACGGCATCTTCTTGCGCTCTGTATACTCGTTTAGTTGTCCTGTCTATAATGAAAAGAGACAAGTCGGTTTATTCTTCTGAAGGAGTAATGCACCCATATTCTTGGGTATCAAAGTGGATGTAATTGTGAGCTCTATTATCACAGCCTGAGAGAGCTTCTCATGGCTGACTGAACGATCATCGAGCCAAAAGTGGCTCTTCGCATTCTTTACGTCTCGTAGACCGTTCATCCCTGAGGGAAAGTCCACGAGAGAACAATAAATGCGGTATTTTCTTCTCTCTATTCAGCTTCTTTTTTTTATATATTAAACGTTTCATTCAAAAGATACAATGGAAGGCAATTTCTTACCGGATCCATCTCGAAGTAGACCAATTCGCCTCCTGTCAGAGCGATTACAACTTGTCGCTGATTCACGGCGCATTTAACAATTGTCTTCTTACCAGGTGCTTTCCACTCGTTGACACGCTTGTCGGCTCGAATGTGACGGATACCGTCGGGGTAAACCTTGAAAGAGTAATTGAATATACATGTTAGTTTTGGTAACGTGAATGAAAATTGTTGTCTATTCTCTTTTCCATTTGTTTTGACTTGCTTTAACTTTCCATAGACATTGAGTGATTTTTTTATGCTGAAAATCCTATTATTTCAGGCACTACGGTACTGACTTTATTCGGTAGATTGAGTAAAACTTTCTGATATGGAACGTAATACGAATTTCGATGGAAGAATTGGAGTGTCTAGTATCTGGCGGTGAAGGTTCCAGATAACCGAATGTAGACGAATAACGAAAAAAAAATTATTTCCCGAAAGTTTTAAAGGATTAGTCGAATAAAAGAGAGAAATCCAGCAAATTTAAAACACATCATTCCGAAAGGTTGAATGGAAATAACCGGTGTGAGCGCTACTTTTTTATCTCAATTCTATCGATTCCTCTTCATATGCAGTCAACGACGACTTAACGAAACGACTTCGAGATTCTTCTCACCTTTGTCAGGAATATTGACAAGTAAATTTTTCTCGGTGGATAACAGATATTCATACCAAAATATTGTACCATTTGTTGGGTAGAAACGTTCTGATGATTAATTATCTGAGTAATACCAAAAAACTATAATAATTAATATCAATTTTGGAGATGCATACATACAGACACTATGGACTGACTCTTCGATGAAACACTGTGGCGTTTCAGACAGAAAATAACCAAATGAAAAACAGAATCCTTCGATATTCCTGCGAAACCTTCTAATTTTTTAGATTCATAAGTAAACATGAAATTAAGTTTCCTATACTGACAAAAAGTATTGCAGTGATTTTGAGTCAAAATGTTTGCCAAAGTAGAATAGATAAAAGTAGATAGATTTCAATTCTCTTATTGAAACAATAAAAATAGAGGGCAATGTGAAAATGTATAATTAATTCGACGACCAAGGGAAAGCGAAGGGTATCTCCACGAACAATTTAGATATTAAAAAAACTTTGTGTTACACATAATGCCGCCTGTGTCCGGGGTAATTATTTATTTTGTTTCTGAATAATTCAGTCAGGTCGGGGTATTAATTAAAACAGTGTTCTGACCCAACAAATTTTTCGGGATATTAACAAAATTTTCTGACGAGTGAGTACATCGCAGACATTTTCGCCTAGCAATTGAACAAACAATGTAAATTTTCTGAACGTATGTAATTCCGGATATACGTTTCCAATGTTATAGTGCGCGGAGACTACAATGAGCTTCAAAAGTTGTAGACTATTGTAGTGAGATTTTTTAACCATTGAAAATCGATTATATAGAGATAATTTATTGTATCACTCATGGAAATTAGCCAAATAGGCATTTCTACAATAACCAACAGCATATTGTAGGTATTGAAGTGAAAAAAGAGGCATAGAAACACTTAGTTAGTATTGCTAAAAAGTTTCCTATACAGAAAAAAAAATCTTCAAAGCTCGAAAATTGGAGGCCCCGGAGTCTGAGCATTGACCAAGTTTGCGTGATAAACCAACAATCATCAGTAAATATGTTTCCCACTAATTATTTGGTTTAAACATAATAGCCTACATTTTAATTTGATTTTTGCGGTGAAAAAATATCTACAATTAGTGTTTTCCAGTAACATCACCAGAACCATCTCACAACATGACTGAGACTGAGGAGCAGATGTACTGCTCAGTTTTAGAGTGAACGTTTTTGTGTTGAATAACCATCGCAATGCCGCACGATGTGAATTTTATCTCAATCCCATCCATTGTTTTCGTGATGGGCACTCAACTACTATACAAATCCAATATTCCTCTCACAATTGTCAAGAGTAAGGATAAGGCAATTTTTCTGAATGGATAAGAGAAAATAACCCTATAAGATTGCTCCAATATAAAATCTCATTATTCTGACTTATTGATATGTACGAGCCATTTTACCAGGAGTATTGCAGCGATAATGCCAATCCTCCAACGATGCGTGAACTCTGGTTAATTTCGCACATAAAGCGACCGACACGCGTATAATACCAGGTGCCGGAGATACCGCAGTGCAACAATGACTAATGGAATTTAATTCATTATAATTTAACTCACTTGTACAAGAGCGTCTTCACCGAGTGCTGAACAACTGAGAGTTGGTGTTGTGCCGAGGAATCCCGAGTCCGTAACTTCTTCAACAGTCTCACCAATGCTAAGCACTAGTGTTGCATTGACGAAGGACACTATGATGTATGCATCATACTCCTCTGTAACCGAAATCACACGAATTGCCTAGGTTACTAGAATTTTGAATGATTCGTTGCGGGCTTAAGTGCCCTGGCATTTTAGTTTCATCCGTGCTCGGTTGATTGATGAGCTTGCTTTAACGAATTGCTTTTCTCGCGTCTATTTGACGAGGTTTTTTTTATGTCGACTGTCCCACGAGAGTTTCTTACCTCTTGGACTGTCTGGATTTGGAGCCATCAACCCTTAGCACGCAGGCAGCCTGAAAGAGATAACTGGTGTTTGATAAGAGTGTATCAAGCCACCAGGTTTGTTACTATCCTTTTTTTTTAGGTTTAGGTATTAATTAATTGGCCTTTTAATTCAAAGAGTTGATGAAATGTCCGTTCCTTCTCATTATCAAGGATGTTTATCCATTTTGCGAATTTGCCATTTTTTCACGATAAATTAGTAAAAGAAATATTGCAAAAATGAAATATTTTCTTTTCTTTATATAGGAGGTTTTGTGGGATTTATTTTCAAAGCTAAGTTACATATTAACAGACTGAGGGCTTCAACTTTAACCTGAAGTCTTTACAGAGGAGAAATATATACCACTAGTTTAAGAAAGATCTAGGGTAGCTATGCTTTATGTAATTGAAACATTGAACTTCAAGTGGCTTATCTGTGGTAATCGCAATCTGTGTCAACATGTGGGATGTGTTTGTCCATCAATTGAAAATCATTATAATTCAATTTTTTATGGGTGTTTGCAAGGTTCTGGATAAACATCCTTAATGGATTTTTTACGCTAATGGAAAACTGGGATTTTTTTTAGCAATCAGTAATTTTTTTTGTTATATATAATGAAAGTTGTTAAAAATTTTGAAAATCAAGCAATTACTACGTTTCAATTCGTATTTACCACGATTTCATTCTAATGTAAATAACTTTAACTTATAAATTGTTGGCGATATTTCCACAATTTATATGGATTCTTAAGAAGGACCATAGTACAGGACTAATTCAATCTTCAATGGAATTCAGAGATAAATATTCAAAAATTGACATGCAGCCCCCGTCGATTTGTAGTTCTCATTGTGATTATTCAGTTCTTTATCTCTTTCGCTTTCAGGTTAATCGTAAAGTGTAGCGGATGGCAACACAAATTCTCATGAAAAATTAATGAAAGGGGAAAAAATGTGGAGTCTTAAAAAAATACAACTAACCATCAACTCTTCTCTTCACCGTCCATACAGCATTGGGATTACCAGGGAGTTCGCTCACAGCCATTTCAGATACTTCCAGTCCGTGTCTCAACACTCGCAGCGTCGATCTTGGTCCTCTGCCACAGGCGATATATAGTTGTGGAGTGTCCTCGTTTGCCAAATCTGCAACCTAGATATTCAAATTCAGTTTTATCAGCCACTTCCTTTTACTATTTCCTATGGGTCAAAAGAAGTGTAAAAGTAGAGTTGAGGAAGATGAGAAATGTTATTTTTCGAGTTCACTTCGATTTGCAAAGGAGCACACAAATCAAAGGCGACGAAGATTATTTTATCTCGCATCGATTCACAGAGAATCAATAATTAAGAGTATTGCGCCTCTACTTGTCGATGCATCCCACGGAACTTTATAGGCTCAAAATAACTCGACATTTTTCTTTAAACCATTCAGATTGGTGCCCCTCTTGACAAGAATAAAATTTAATTACCTGACAGGCCAGAATAGGTGACAAGCTATCCATCTCATCCACAAGAACTAAATTCCTCAGTGGTCTAGGAGCAAAGAAGAACGTGTCACCCTCCTCTAGAGGCATAGCAGAGCTGAATTCGGGCTCGTCATCGTCATCCCCCAGATGTGCTATCTGATACAAATAATGATTTCCAAATTCCGAGGCCACAAACAAGAATCCAGTCTTTAGAACGCACATGCTGGTAGCTACAGGTACAGTATCGAAGTACTTGAGTTTGATCTCCGTGACCATATCCTCGTCAGTCTCTAGAGTGATCTTGAAAATGTCACCCTGTTCAGTCTGTGCCAAAAAGAAGAACATGCTTTTTGTCTTGTGTGTGGCTGAGCAGACGAATATCATGCCTCTCTCTGGATCGTCCAGGTCGTTTCTTCTCCTTGGAATAGGACAACGAATATCGTGTTGGTCACCCAGATTTTTGTAAGTGAGATAGTTTTCGGAGCAGATGAGAACTCCACTGGGACCATCATTACCACCAGGCACCGACACCAAGAAGTTTGCGTGCTCCTCGAGCGGTTCACTGTACTTTCTCACTACGTGATTCAAGCCAAGGTCTAGCTCGTAGAGGGTTAATGTTTGTTGAGTTTTGACAGCGGCGTCACCAGTAGGATCACTATCTGCCTCTTCATAGTCAATTTCCAAGCAAGCGAACATTGGATTCTCAAATCCCACGTCCACACCGACTGTGTGATAGACTAGGGTGTTACTCTTGTGGGCCTCTAGGGGCGAGGAGATGGTCAAACGAGCCTCCGGGTCTCTGTTGAGGATGTACACGAGTTTTTGCTTCTCAATAGCACCTGAAAAATTTAAGTATTTGCTTGGATCAGTGCATCTATAGATAGAAATGATTAATTTAGAGATATGACGGGAAATTTCAGCATCTGATGTGTATAATCAATGTCATTCAGGTGAAACACGGACAGAATAGATCATCATTAAGTCATTTATATTTAGTTTATGTTAATAATTGAGGTTTGGCTTAAATATTTATACATTTAAAACGGCTAAATAGCGAAAAACTACCGCTAATTATACAAAATTTCCATTGTGACTTTAATAAGAATTTTTTTAATTATCCCTAATTCATTTCAATTTCAGATGTAATACTTATAATGCTATTTAAACTTTCGTACAGCGCGGAAATAGGCAAAATCTCAATTAGTTTTTATTCTTAGGTGGCCATGGGATTTGAAAGTCATTTGCCCCAAACTTCTACTGAATGAAGAACTGCAAAGTTGAATAAGAAAAATTTCCAGAACATCCTCGACATCCCATGAACCAGAGGAATGAAAGAATTGGAATTAAAAAAAGATATCTACCTATCATAACAGCCCGTCCCTTAGGATCAATGGCGAGATATTGTCCAGGTACAATTCTCCTGCATCCACTTTTGCCGAATGTCTCCTGGTGCACCTTCTCAAAGATATTCTTAACCGGAATATACTCCAGGATAACAATCCTCCCTGAGTCAGAACCAACGACAATATAATCTTTGGTGCCCCCGGTCAATCTGAATGCCATCAACGACCTTATTATCCCAAAAACTTCGACCGTGAGGATTGTGTGAACTTTGCCAGTTGTAGGATCAGGTCTCAGGAGCTCCAGGGATTTACCCCTGGAGACCAAAATCTCCTGCATTTTACTGCCGGAGAAGTTACCGTGGACTGCATGAGTGATGCCCGTTGCACGTTGGAGGGTCAAATTGTACAGGTACATCTTGAGATACGATTATTTTCACGTACTCAATTCATTCAATTATTTAAGTGCCACGCACTCTCTTCTTGGGGGCGTTAGACTGGCATGGCGTCCCTGATGCTACTGCAGAAATAAAAAAACAACATGAAAAAACGAATTCCTCCTCAAGATAAAACGAAAATGATTAATCATTAATGATTGTTTCTTCCAAAAATTGAGAAAAAGTCTCTCACGTGATTGACTGGGTACCAAAAATGGTATGTTTTATGCACAAATCTCGTCATGGATGTTTTCAGTTATGAATTAATTATTTGCAGTAATATTGCTTGGAGCACATAGGAATGATAATGATGGTGAATATTTTACCTCATGGACGAAGGCAGGGGAGAAACAATCGTCGATGTTTCTGGATTAGTTTTACGTGGTAGTGAGAAATACTGAATTCGACCGTGCTGTACCGGTCACGATACCTTGTGAAATGGGAGTGATACGGACGCAACGAAAACGGATTGGACGCGTCCCGGAAGTGAGTCGTATGTAGTTTCATAGAAAGACAGTTTACGCTCAACGTTTGGGCTTACTTACAATAGTTTGTCGTTCAAAATTCTCTAGCAGCGCGGGAAAACAGCATTGTGTTTCAAACTATGTAAATTCACTAGAAAAACGAAAGAACGTATTTAAAAATTAAAAAGTGGGTGAAAATTCTAAACATAAGATGAATTAATGGGACGAAGAAAGTAGTATCTAGATGCATACAATAACTCGGGACAGAACGGCATGACAATGAACTCAAGTACTTGGACATTTATGATTTCCTGCCATGGTTTTTCCACGCTTGTAAAGCTATTTTTTTTTCTCTTGTTTATTGGTCTTTATTCTAGTACTTTCTCTGCATTTTGAGATTTAAAGCGGATTTTGAAATAATAATTTAAATCTCGCGCATTAAAATGGCTGATTTATAGCGCCATCTACAAAATTGAGACATCACGCAGTTGAGTAGTGCATTGGAAACGAGTTTGAGATTGTAGTTTCTGGAAAAGGGTTCCCTAACATTTACTCCTCATCAGTCTGTGAAAATTTTCCTGTATTTTAATTAACATTTCTCAAATGTTATTATCGATAACTCGAGACAACCGACGTTAATATTTTTTCTGTAATCATATCAAAAACATTAAGAGAAGATAGAAAAAACCTTTCGTATGATGTGAGTCAGTGCCTTCAAAAACAATGTAATATTTTCTTGTCACTTTTCATTTATTTTGTCATATAAAATTGTAATTTATTCATATGAAAAATCAACAATTTCGTACAAGTGATAGGTGGAATTGAATCAAAAGGTAAGTAATTAATTTTAAAAGCGTAAGGTTAGTGGATATGTAAATTCAATTTCTAACGTCATGAACACTCCTGTAAGTTCATTTATATATTTGTTTCAGAAGGAATTCATAATTGAGGTTAACACAAGCGGCACTACTAGGAAGCTCACGAGTAATAAAAAATCCACGCATTAATTAAGTAAACTATAAAAAAAAACTCAAAAGCTAGATTGGTGAGTTACATCCGAAAATATTGCTCAGTAGCAAAACGTGAATCTCAAAGCTAACTAACAATGTCTGTGCAAAGTGTAGCTCTAGCATCTCTAGCAGTCGCCTATTCCGACTCGGAGGGTGAGGATGATGTTGATGTCGATGATGAGGCTAGTACAGTGCCATCCCAGGCGGCTGCCCCCCATAATAAACAGGTTGGTCAGCCCCAGGGTATCGTCAGTCCCATATTTGCAAAGTCAGCCACAAATTCCCCAACAATACCGCAAACCAATAATTTCAATGTTGAAAATGTTACATCGAAAGAGTTGCAGCAGTTAGTATCGTATGACGATTCACTTGTTTTTCACGAGGAAGGGACCGTAATTCCAGATAAAATTGGCAGATATGAAGACGAAAAATCATCAGTATTGCCTCAGGACGAGTGCATCCTTGATGACCTTATACCACCGGAGCCAGAGAGTCAGTGTCCAGCAGAATTGCAAGACAAAATTTCTGCACTGCATAGAAAAATGGAGACTGATGGATTAGAATTGAATGGCGTCATCGAACACAGAAAAGATTTTAAAAACCCATCTATTTACTCAAAACTCATTTCGTTTTGTAGGATTAACGAATTAGGTACAAATTATTCCCCTGAATACTTTGATCCATTCAAGTGGGGACCGGAGTCGTACTACGAGGAGCTCGGGAGGAGCCAGGAGGCAACCATGGAGAGGCTGGCAAAGAGAGCCAAGTCCAAGGTGGATACGTCGAGTGGTACAGTTAAACGACCTGTTGGCACTGTTGCTGTCGAGGAGAGGAAAAGAAAAGTTGGAAAGTGGGATCAAGTTACAATTGTCTCTGCTCCAACGAAAACTAATGTAGTAACAAGTTCGGCTGTGAATGATAAAAAATGTAAAGTCATTGTTGCGTTTGGCTCTGTACAGAAGAAACGATTCTAGGATAGTATAGGATATTTGAACTAGATCAATTTTTGTACAACAACGATACCTCTGTAAATAGGCAAATATATTTTAATACACAATTTAATGGGGATTTTTATTTAGGCAAATGACCTTAAGTTAAGTTAAGAGGCGAAAATTAATATGAAAGTGAATTAAATTCGTTTTTTAATTTCATTAAGAGTTTGTCTCTAAAAAAGGAGATTGAATGATGGCATGATGATTGTTCATTACACGCAGAAGTCAAGGATTCACCAGCGCCAAAATTTCTACAACTCGTCACTCTACCTCTTATTGAACACAAAATGGCGTCCGGAAACGTTCATCGGTATCGTACGCTTAGTGTGTTTTCAATTTTCTAAAATCATTTCCACGAGACAAATGACAAAATAAAATTACTAGATCTGTTCAGTGATTTATCGAGTAATCAAGATACCATCAATATAAAATCTAACGCTCAAGAGTCGTGCACAATACGTGAAGAATCAAGACATTTCCCTATAACGTTTTGATTTCGTAATCCAACGAAATATTGTGAACAAAAATCATTGTTGTTTCGTAGTTGTAGGTCGGTAAAAAACTAAACACTTTTATTGAGTTTGTGTCGGTTAATCTGTGGATTACGCCAGAATCTGCGATGCTGTGCCTGAGCCCGATGGACTAAACTCCTGCACCAATTTGACGTGCTTGGAATCAGAGGTGAGAAGTGAATTGATACAATAGCAACGTGTTATGGTTGCCTCTACCCTCTAACCTAAAAGCTGTCATTAACACCTCAACTTCCTTTTTCCAGATCAATAGATAAACATTCCAGCGAGGGGCATCTTCAATTACGATTCGAGCTCAAACTGGAAAGAATTTAGTTAAAAAAAAAAACGTATCATTAACCTCAAATTTTTTTCGTCCAAATTTTGTTTCCCCTCGAGTCAATTCTTTCCACCAGTTTCGTTCGTAATTGAGAGTCCAAAAAAATCACCAAGAAACAACGGTACACCGGTGAGTTCCAACACAAAATATTGATTGGTAGCTCAAAGGACACTCAAAGCCAACTAACAATGTCTGTACAAAGTGTTGCTCTGGCATCTCTAACGGCCACCTACACCGACTCGGAGGGTGAGGATGGTGTGGATGAAGAACAGCAGGAGAATGCAAAGGCACCCATCGGGGCTGGACCTCATAATTTCCAAGTCGGTCAGCCCCAGGGTATCAGCAGTCCCAAATCTGGTAGATCAGCATCAAATAGCCCCACCGTTGACACCAGTATTGGGAGCAAGACAGTATCAATATTGTCCAATGCACCCACCCTAGTTAATGATGTAACATCCAAGGTCCAGCGTTTAGTTTCATATTTTGATGATACTGTTGTCTCCGATGACGAGGGTACAGCGACAGTTAATAGTGGGATGGCCAATGTACATCAAATGGAAAATGGCCTCACCTCGATTAAACTTGAGCCGTCACCCTCGATACTGGGAGAATTGGTTTCAGATGCTGTTGGTGATAATGATGGTGATATCGATGGTATTGCAATACCACCGGAACCAACTGGTCAGTGTCCAATTGAATTGCAGGATAAAATAACTGTACTTTTTAGGAAAATGGAGAGCGGTGGTTTGGATATGAATAAATTAATACAACTCAGAAAGGATTTTAGAAATCCGTCGATTTATGAGAAACTTATACAATTTTGTAGTATCAATGAATTAGGTACTAATTATTCACCTGAGAGATTTGATCCATTCAAGTGGGGTAAGGACTCATACTACGAGGAATTGGCCAAAGTACAGAAAACTGAGATGGATAAGCTCGAGAAGGCGAGAAAGGAGAAGACGAAAATTGAAATTGTCTCCGGCACTGCTAAACGACCAAACACATCGACAACAACCGCTGAGGATGACGCCAAGAAGAGAAAAAGCAAGTGGGATCAGGTTGCCACTGGTACAACAACGGCAGCCGTCAAGCCTACTCTGTTGTTGTCACAACCAACTTTAACAACACTAACGTCATCAGCATCTGCGCCAAAACCCACCGTTATATCGGCGTTTGGTTCCCTACCAAAGAAAAGACTGTAACATATATATTATTTTATTACTAAGGACCTAAGGATGCAAAATTTGTGTACATATATACATATAGATATCTATATTGTAAATCCCACGATGCCATTTTTTTCGGATTCAACGTCTGAAAGTCGAAGACAAGAAAATTTTCAATCATTATTTATTTTTTTCTTTCAAGTCCGTCATTTGATATTAGTCATTTTCAGGGTCTCCTTTTTTTATTATTGAAAAAATTTATTTAATTGATATATGTTTTGTGTTGACACATTCCAGTTATAGAGCAGGCAGATTGAACATTCTTTGGCCATTGACTTTCGGGTTATTGATCGATTGCTCATTCATCATTGGTTACTGCATGATTCATTGTCATTTTATGTTATCAAGTGTAGGTGAATAATTAGGATTAACAGGATGGCTCAATTGGTTCGTTAAAGATGATAATTTGGAATTGAATTTTTACTTTGAATGATGTAATAGACAATATTTATTTGAATTTTCAGGCATGGGCAAGTCACTGATATTATTTCATTTCATTGTTTTACTTTTTTTGTGAAGTAAATTGCTGTAATACGTGCAAAATTACAATCAATTCTGCGAATTAATGAAGGATAATACACAATAGATGTATTAATATATTTTTTCACAGATGATAATTGCAGTTGCATCCGAAGTTGCATTATACTGCCGTACTATGTTGAATAATAGTTGATGCAAAGTAATTAATCATCAGAGATGAAAGTCATACGGAGGGGAAAACTATTAGTTGTTTCTGCATTGAGCGGCCGTAGGCGCACTTTTTCATGTGATCAATGTTCGAGAGCATAAATTAATTCTTGTGTGTGTGAAGAGCTGTTATACCTCAATTTTTCATGGAAATTAGCAAGTCCACTATTTTTCACATTATTTTTCCTCATGATCTCATGTTTTATAGTTATTTAGTTAATTTCATTTATGCTGGGTATTGAACATTGATTAGCATCATCGTATTTTTTTTAAAGGAAAAATGACAATGAGAAAAGGAACATTATTGTGAGTGTCAGGAACTGGCAGGTACAGTAACAACGCGGATGCAATTTTCAAAATCTGAATTGACACAGAACCAGTGAACTCATCAAATTCTTAGTTATAGTAGAAATGATCATGTACTGAGTTTTAGAGATGTTGAGACACTTGAAAAATCTTGTGGTGGACGAAAGAAGCATAGAAATTCTGGTTATTGGGAATAATGAACAGAAGAAAACATTGTGCAGAAGAGTTAATTGAATATGTAGTTTTTATTGTGCAATGTTTGATCGAAACGTTATTGCCTGAGGACGAAATGCGTAAATCTATTGAAACTAATGTCGTTAAGACAAAATTAACCGAAAAAACTTATTTATTGAAGGTGTACAATGTTAGTGAAGCGGTGTATCTAACAAATCCACAAAAAAATTTTTACATGAGATTAAATGTTTAAAAAATGAAATAACGAAGTTGAAAATACACTGTGTTATAGCAGAAATGATGCCTGCACAATTTGGGAACTCAATCAATTGTACATTTCACTAATTTTTTTTGTATCGGCATGTGCGAAAAGAACGGAAAAAATGTGAAGACAAACAAAAACACAAAAATGGAAATCTAAAAAGAACAAGGTGTATATAAATTATTTTTAAATAATATAAAAAGTTGTTTTCTTTGGAATTTCCTTCACACTTGCGTATTATGTTATTGTGATAATTTCATATTTATGATTGACACTAAATGCATCCGATCGTGGTGAAGATAAAAGAAGTTGTGAAGAGGCTTGGAACAGTTTACGATGCATGTGTCAATGCACCGTCGTGAACTGTAAGGTCGGTTCTGGTGTTCTTTTTAAATCTTTTGTTTTTCAATGATTTTTAACTCAGAGTACCAAACATGTTTCAAGATCAAATTTCGACAGATTTAGGTGCACAAATAAAAACGAATTAAAATTTGTTTTAAAAATGGCTGCTGATAATCAGTGGCCGGTACTAATATTATTCCCAGTAATGTTCTTGGTATTCGTTATTCATTATATGATCAACCAATAATCACGAGTACATTATTTGTTAATTACTTTTATAAGTAAAAAAAAAAGGAAAGTAAATTATCATTTACAGCGTCTTGGATAATAATTATATTTATTAAATCATTGTTGATAGAAAATTACAGTGTCACCAAACTACAGAAGATTATGATATGACAATAATAGTGAATAGTGAAGTGATTTTCCTCCACTTCAAACAGAAAATCATTGAAGAGTTGGCCACAGCGTAGAGAACGCTCTATCAACATATCATAGTGACTTCCAAAGAGGATAGACCAAAGTAGAGGCTCAGTTCTCCGGGTTTGGACGGCGCCAGTCGTATGGTAGTTATGACCCCGGTCGACTGGGGCGCGATGGTC
>JAPYZN010000121.1:0-49635 GCA_030522865.1 Psyttalia lounsburyi
AATGGGGATCTTTTATAAACAACACATCCACGTCAAAAATAGATGCGATTTTGATTTTTTCCTCCATATGAAAGCGAGACCTTTTCCTGACGAAAAAAGTAACTTTTTTGGACGAAAGGAAAAAGTTTTTTTGTCAAAAAAAATTTTCTTTGCCAAAAAAGGATTTTTCCTTTTGTCCAAAAAACTTTTTTTTGGACCTAGAAAAGATCATCGAGACTTTTTTTTTACACGGGGAGGTAAAGAAAAGAAAAGCAATAACGAATAAAGTAAAAGTCCAACTTAGTAACTTCCGCCTCTGCTTGTTTCGCATTCCCTCGAAAACGATTTTAGTCTACGAATTCAAAAACTGAGCCCCTCCTCCTTTTTTAAAACGCAATTTCATGATCTTTGAGGGAAAGGATACTTAGCTTTTTTAATCCCTTCGATGATTATTTTGACGTTTAATGTCTAAACTTTTATGCATGGAAAAATATTTTCCTTTCATTTTCGGGACTGAAAAGCGCATAAAATGTGAGTGGTAGAATACGTCTGGATAGAAAAAATTATTCTCGAATTGGAATACTCATTTTCTACTCAAGTATAAAATATTCTGAATTCTAGTATCAAATATACTCAATTCAAATGTATATTTTTCCCTAAATTGGATCAGAAGAAAACAAAATTCAGTTTTGAATTTTCTACAGACAAAACTCCCGGAGTCCTAGGCAGGAACCGAACCCAGGGTCTTCTCGTTACGGGATGGGTACTCTTTCAACTGAGCTACCGGGAACTCCGGAATTCTCTTTCCAGAAATTTATTAACCACCGACGCCTACCTCTGCTAGGCAGTAAATTCTAAAGGAATTTAGAATTTTCTATAGAAAAAAATCGAGGAGCCCGAGCCGGGAATCGAACGCGTCTTTTCTCTTTCAATTCAGCTAATAGTGGAAACTCCGGAATTCTCTCTCTTGAAATTCATGAGCCAACCAATAAGCCACTTGGGTATTGATTTTTACGATTTTTTTCTTGCCAGAAACTAATAGAAACTAATTTGTATTTATATTCTACGAATTTTTGAAATTCAAATTTTAAATAAAAAAATAGCCAACGAATATTTTCGAGGGGCGTAAGTGTCCCATACACGAGCAAAGCGATTAAGGGGGTAAATAGCTCACAAATGGAGAGAGGGGCCTAAATACAGAGAATCTCAGTTGCGCAGCCGATGTGTTTATCGGCCGTACGTGCCTCATACATTGGAAAAGGGGCCCAAATATCAAGAATTACAGACGCGCGGCCGGATTTTTTCAAAAGTGTAATGCCCCACACATGGGGAGAAGAATTTCGTGCGGGGGGATTTTTTTTATATCGGGCGGTGTCTTACGAGGGGGTTTTAAACTGCGCGGCAGGAGGGGGGGGGGGGAAGCAGAGCTTTCATATATGAATAAATTTTATATATAAGAGGTAACCGAGTAGGTTAGAGACAGCTCCAGTGTGCGAAAGGTTGCGAATTCGTTTCTTTGTGAAACTGGGTTTGTTGGCAGAAGACTCCCGCTGGTGGGCAGTTGATAATAGTGTAATCGCTCGTACCGACATGGGTTTTCTGTGGTTTCCGGTATGAGTTTTGTATTGAGACGGCAAATGTCGTACAGCATAAAAATCACAGGCGTATTCATCGGATTGGGTCGAGTGCAGAATGAGACCGAAAAACAAGACTCGACGACCGTAAATAAAAACGGAATGAAAACGTAAATGAAAATGGTAAATGGTATGGATAAATGTGTGGTATAGGTCTGCCTGACTAAATTTAATGAAACTTGGTGAAAATGTAGGTTTCCGTGCCCCAGGTTGAATCGGAAAACCGCTTTCGGGGGAAATGATTTGTGTTTATAGCGATCCCTAATAATGAAAAAGATCAAAACAAAAGGTGTCTGAGGTATTTACCTTAATAAACATGGGCACATGGCGATTTCGTCGGTTTGCGACTCAGTTTCGCAAAGAACGAGCGACAAATTGGTGAGGTACACACGACCAGTGTTTTGATAAAGTGTTATTAAGTGTCTACGGTGAGAACCTATATAACCTTTAGTTTGATGAATTTTTTTTTCAATATCTTTCTACTGCCAGAAGGGTCAGCGATGTTGGATGGGTTGATTGTGTGGAAGATCACTGTGGATCAATTTTGTCATCATCTTTGTTTGTCTCATGCCTGTGTCTGTGTTAACATGTGTTGTCTTTGGGACCAGACCACCTCAAACCAGGACCTCGTCCACGCCGTTGGACCCGGGTCACGCAAAGAGTGGTGAGATATGTATTTTTTAAATTCGCGACACCCAATATGGTTATTTTCAACAAATGGAGGTTTGGGATGAACATTGGAGCCGCGAAGACATATCTAACCAAGGTTCATTTTCAAGGTCTAGACGGACTCATACTGCACATTTATCGAAAATAAAGTTAAACAGTCGCAAACATTATCAAGGTCAAATGTTGTTTACAGATTAATAGCATTATTGCAAGATTCTAGGTATGCAAGGTAATTTCTGGAGCGAACATTCTTTAGTTTCCGGTAGCTGAGTTGAAGGAGTAGCCGGCGTGTATCTGAGAGGTTCCGGATTCGATTTTTTTTCGCTAGAAAATTGTGAATTTTTTCTTTTTCAGAAATACGTGAATTCTGATAAACTTAGAATCATGACTATTGTGCATCAAATTTTCTTCGACATTCCGACATTTTAGGCAATATTGTGATCTTTGAGATATACTTTTAGGTTGGAAAATTTCACTCTTTTGTTCCTGAGCTGTTATTGCCAATTTGAGATCTTCAATTAGAATTAGCTATTGATTACAGAACTCAGCCCTCTGATTATATGCCCTTCCGCACATGAAATCCCTCTCACGGAAAGAACGTCTCCTAAATAACTTCCCGCTCCCCCTTCCCCTGCCTCCCTCACAGGCACTTAAAAACCATTTTCCATAACCTGGCTCCCGCCAAGCAATAAAAACCCCTCCTCTGAATAACACTCCTTCCTACCTACAATAAATTCACATGAAACCCGCTTCTAATAATAAAAAAACTCCCTAAAAGACCCATTCCCTTCTATATGAATCCTCCTACTCATAAATGAAGCCCTTCTTCTATAAACACCTCAATTGATGTATGTTTCCTCCGAGGTGCGAAAGCCCAAAAGAGAACTCCATTCTCCCGTGATGGAAAACGCGCTTTACAACACTCAACATATGTAATTTCTTCTATAGAACTACTGTTTCTAGTGGGGTCTCAATATCATAAGTGGCAAACAGAAGCTACTGGAGAAAAATTTTCTTTACAAATGTGTATAAGATTTCCTACCGGGTTTTCTACAGATTTGTTAACAGGATCTGATTATTTTTTATTAATTAAAAAATCGGTTTTCGTTCGTTCATTGCAAAAAACTATAGAAAATCTGACCAAAACGTCTGATAAGAATTCTTATAAGAAATCTCATAGAAAATCTTATCTAGAAAATCCTATCGGAAATCTTTGAAATATGCCTAGGACTTCCTATACAAACTGCTATAGGGAATGTCCGAAATCTCCGTAGGAATTCCCGTAGGATGTGTCCATACAGTTAGTCCAGAACTCCTGATTTCCTCGTTTATTCAATAACCGTTATATGACCTCCTTAAGTAATTTCAAATGACGCTCATACGATTAACAATCGGAAGATTCCGAGTTCGATTCCCAGTCTGAGAATGAGTAGGACTAAAAAAAATACATTAAGAATTGAGGAGTTCTGGCGTCTTCAATCCTAAGGAGCTATTAGAACATATCAGGGCACTATTGATTCAAATAGATCCAAAGTATATTTTAAAAACTCTACAAGAAATCTAGAAAACCTTGGTTTCAAAATAAAAAACTTTCTCAACAGTCACTAGTTTGGACCAATAGAGTCAGAGCCAATCATTATCATCTCGCAGCGTCCCTCAAAAGGACGAATTTTATCCAATCCTTTCAATGTGATCGTGGCCACCCGAGCGAAGATCTTGAACACATCCTCTGGGAATGTCGAAGACATGAACAAGCAAGCTTGAATAAGCTCAATTCTCTACAAAAAAACAATTATTTTCCACCATACTCAAGCCAAACCATCCTCAAGAACTTGGACATTAAAATCATAGAAATCATAACAAAATTTTTGAACAAAAGTCGATTAAAAGGTTGAAGATCTGAAACCTGTCACCAATATAAGTACCACATGAACAAGAATCTATGCACATTATTTTTGTTAATCCAATTTCTCACGTCTTCCGTTACATGTACGCACACGTGTATATATTTATATATAATTATTTTTTTTTGTAATACTGAGCCGTATAAACTTTTAAAGTTTGGTGCAATGAAACGAAAAAACATCCAAAAAAGACTGAGTAAACTTCAGAAGGATCAAATGCATGGAACGTAGGATTGCAGGACAAAAATCGGATTCTTTTTACGACATTCCAATGGTAATTCGTTGGGCAATAATCACATTTTTATGACACTTTTATGGAAAAAAAAGTTATGAGGTAAATATAAACAACGTGTTCCCGTGGTCGCAGTTATTACAAACAACAATTTTAACTCCTTCATTTTGGTATGACGAGATGATATGGCAGACAAAGGATGAAATGAAAATTGAAGGCATATACATATGCCGGATAGCCGACTTTTCGATAATGACTCCCTCGAATGGGGGTCGCCGAGGATGAAATTAGGGTTATTTACTGGGCATCCATGATATGCCCTCTCTCACTTCTAGACAGGGCCTCCGCCAAGATCTCTTTCTCTCCAGATACACATGTATATGCTGAAGCGGTCCCAGGTATGATGTGTATCCCGCTTCTTTTATTCTGTTTGAGAATTTTGTTTAACTGCGTTTTGTGTCAATATGCTATTGTACTCCCATTCATTCGATTGTTACCATATTTTTTTCTTCTATGAGAAAATAGTTATCATTTGACAAGTAGTGGGATTTCATATGTAATTAGGTTTCGATCTTTCACCAGACAATTTGGCATTATGAACAATGTAATTCTTGAAACAGTTTCATTTTTGTGGTATATCAATTCAGCGTTATCCAAAAGAGTCGAAAAGTCGATTTTTAGACCCTCTCAATAGGTTTTTTTTTTATTGTACACAAGTGAATTCATGGAATCGAATTTTTTTTAATTTTTCGTAAACTAATATTTCATCTAAACTTGAAGATGATATAAACAATATAAGAAATTCATTTCACATTCAGCCAACGATGGACTGATTGTTGCGTTAATTATCTAATAGAAAAGTAATCATTCAGGAGGATATTGTTAATTCAATACCAAAAAAAAGTGAATTGTAATTGCTTACGCTTTGTTTCAGTTTAGAACCAATAGATCTGTACGAGAGCACCTACTGATTGCATGGGGATCACGTCGAAATATTTTTCACACAAACAACTTATTTTTATTAAATTTTTTTGTCGAAGTTATTTAGACATGGATTCGAGTGCATGGGATGAGAGGTCCAGGGCCTCATATCCCTTTGTCTTTTTAGTCAGCTCCTCTACGGAATGGGCCAAGCGCGGATGAAGGACAAATGTTGATTTAGCGAATTTCTGATTTCAATTAGCCATTTCCAATAGGTCCAATGATTGCGTTCCAAATAATTTATAAAATATCTGAAAAATATGGGTTGACGTAAGAACGCACGGGGACAGTATCAGAACGGGTAATCTCAGGCGCATCCTGTCTGCTGCTGCTGCAAAGAGCGGCCTGCATGGTTGCCTCTAGCCCCGGCCTGCATGCACAGAAGGAAGGGGCCCCCAGGTAAGGTCATGCACCTCGCTGACCTCGGACCACCGACATTCGAGTCCCCTCCCTCCATTCTCTCCACTCCTTATCGTTCTTCGCCATCTAATGTAGTGCTTACCCTCTCATCCGCCTTCGTCTATGGACTTCTTCGTTCTTTCTCTCAACTTTTCTCTTCTTTCTTTTTTACATGCATTCCGTGCGTTCGTATGTATACGTTAATATCGAGGAATCCATGCTAGATTCTTTATAGGGGCACTTCCCTATGCCAGGAAGAGAAAGACTTGAATCTTCTACGCGGGCGCGGGCGCGGATGCGCGCAAACTCCTCAGGTTGAGAGAGCCTGCGCCTGCCCTTGCCCGCCCACTGAATCCATGCACAAGTTTTTTTTTTTTTCCACTATTTGGTAGTGCTCTTTGTACCACCAAATAATGGAAAATAAACATCTCTCGTTGGGGGCGAAAAAAAGAAAATGAAAAATTTCATTTTGTGACGAGGTTCAATGGCCACATGCAATCCCATACGAGATACAAACAATACGTAAAATCGGGGGGAATAATTCCTATGGCTTTTTAATATTCAATAACTTTTCGTTTCGAATGGAAGAAGTCATTGGAGTGACTTCGAAATTCGAGTGGGGGAATTTCATGTTTTCTCCATGTCTTACGACATTTGAACCCATGTCTGACCTTTTTCTGAGACCTGTCTCTGTGTGGAGGGGAATGTGTTTGTGCGTCCGCCTGTGGCGGAATTTTATGATATGATTTCGCTCGAACGAAACGATACGATTTTACTATTTTATCAATCACCATATTTTTGGAGAAATCACATTTGCTTCCATTGTGGACCTGATTGTCTCAGCATTTCTCAATTTTTGGATCCGAATAGAAGCTTTGTAATCGTATAAAATGAAGTTTTGGATTTTTTGGGTTAGAGTAAATAAATGGGATTTGAAAAGTCCGAATGTCTGTGTATGTGGGTGTGGATTTTTTTTTCAATTTCGTTATTTACGATGTTCTCCATAGGGACTGTATATAAATGCATGATCTCTTGCCAGAATATAGACTACAGAGATTTCGAATATTTCCTATAGGATCTCCTATAAGATTTCCTGCCAGACGTTTTGGTGGGATTTTCTATAGTTTTTTACATGAACGACTAGAAACCGATTTAAATGAATCGAAAATAATCAAATTGTTAGAAAAAAATCCCCTCATTAATTGAAAAAAAGGGTAACTTTTTTTGTCACCGATCTATTCTTACTATACTATACATCTATACTGTATAGTATAAGAATTTTTATTTTTTATAAATTTTCTTATGTATATATATTGTTGTTATATGTATTGATCGATCAATTCTTACAGATATTATTGGAATCTTAACAATAAATTTCGAAATTATAAAAAATCACAAAAATGGAATGAATAATTTGTTTTAAAATCCTTGCTGATAAGAGCAAACACAAAATTACCGATTACATTTCTAATGTCAGACCGAGTTTTCGCAGTCCATTCACTGAATGTGATCATTTGAAGCTTATGAGGAAATTACAAAAAAAAAATGGTAACAATTACTTGAAAAGGAGTTAACTTTATAAACAAATGCAATAAGATTAATTATGATCTATTTTTTCTCTATTAAAGACATCCAAAAATCTGATGATAACAAAATGATTTCTTTTCCGTCAACTTTGCAAAAAAAAATAAAGGGAGTGACAAATATTACAAAGAAGAAATAGAACAATAAAAAAAGGAAATTTTGTTAAAAACCAGTTCCTCAAGCCGACTCTGACACAGAACCCGAATCTGATTGAAAATAAAATTTTCAATTCTAATCTCCTGTAAACAAAAATTTAATGTTTTGTATTTTAATTTTAAATTCTTGTACTTAATCTAAAAAAAAACGACGAAATATAGAATAAAGAAAAAAATCTGAGTGGGACTTGTGTATCAAATCTTATAGAAATTTGTATAGAAAATATCTCCTTTAAAGTACCCCTTTCTCATACCCCCACTTCCCTTCACTCGGGAATTAAATATTTCAGACGAGGGGCGGAGAGAGGGGAGGGGGACGAGGTGCATCGAATTGACTCGGATCTGATAGGGTTCAGTAGGTTTTGCTCTTTTCCTGTTGATTCTAACAAGTGCTAAAATGGCCCATAACCAGAGGTCAGCAGGCTTGGAAAAAAAATTGAAAAGAGTTCTCGTAGAAATCATTCGGCCTTTTTCAATCTTCAAGTAAAATATTCTGTGGGATTAATAAATAAATTTTAATAACGGAAAATTATGAACATTTACCAATATTTCAATAAAGTCGAATGAATTCCACACCTCACGCTGCCAGAGGCGGGCAGTGATCAAGGCTCGTCAGATAATTATTCGACTACAAATAATAAATAAATAATATTGGACCCCAGCTGATTCTATCGACAGTAGTGACAGTTCTGCTGTCAATTCTGATTTTAAAAAACGCGGAGGTAAGGAAGGATGGAACATGAGCAGGTGGGGGGAGGGGGAGGGAGGGCATGCAGCGAATCCGGAATTTTTAAACCTGATTTTTTTATTATGTAGAGAGAAATTTAATTTAAACGTGACTTTGATTCATATCACATTGCAGCCTTTCGACTATTGGAATACTGTGGGAGCACTGATGACCGGGTGACTTATTTTCCTGTTCTAACGTGAAACGCATTGAAAGATCTCGAGTGGAAATTGCGGTCAGGTCCAAGTCAGGACTCGATCAGGTTAGGCCTGAGGATTGACCAGGATGGGATATTGTAAATGGACCAAGCTCTCGATCACATCGAATGCATCCAGATTTGATCAATCACCTGATCCAGCTGGAGCCAAGTTCTCATCAAATGAGAACTTGATTTGAATTTACCTCTCGCATTTTCGATCTGTGGAAATGGATCAAAACCTGATCAATTTCTCATCGGGATTCACCTGATCAAACAAACCTAACCCCTGGCGGGTCCACTAGTGATCCTGCTTCGGAGTGCCCTGAGGCGATTTCCACTCGGCACGAGAAACATCTGGTAAGCTACCAACGAATTTCCATCGGAAATTTTCACGGTATTTCAAAAATAAATATGCCTGAAATTATTGCGGTCTGAGTAGCTGAAATCCAAGGGATAGAAATAATTAATTAATGACCACTCGTACGTCGAAATTAATCGGATATTATCCTAAAGTTTACCTACCTGGAAATCCCAATGTTTGACAGAAAAATATTTAGGTAACCAAACTCTCGTGGAATATCCCATAAATTTAAAGCACTAGTGGTACCACTACTGATGAAATCGGGATGAATACGCTAAGCCCCGGAAAAATTGAAATTATAAATTGTTATTTTCCGTACGTTTGGAATGATTTTTCCACTAAGAGTAATCTAAATTTTTTGTTTAGGTATTTGTGGACTAGATATATTGAGAAGGACTTCCCTTCTATCCAAAATCCTTTCCATTCATTACTGTTCCACCATAAAAAATACGGAATGCATTCTCCCTACGCAATTCCACAAAAGCTGTTGTAAAAATGGATCTTTTGGTTGGCAAATAAAAATATTCGAGACCCGTAGAACTATATCGACAGATATGAAATGAAGAAAGCGAGCTCATCGCAAGATATTGAAAATGGGTGTATTAGTCGAACGATTTATATTTTACATAAACTTAACTTAAACTATACAGTGGTTATGTGACGGATGGTAGAAAACAACATCAATCAAAAATAAAAATTACCAGGTGAGATTATTATCGCGTGATGTGAGGAAGGAGGATATAGCCAAGAAGTGCAGGAAAGAAAAAGAATGTGTAAGTAGAGGTGGAGTGAGAGAGTCAAGCGGAGGGAGGCCGAATGCCTCCTTAGTCTCCATATGCGCATAGAGGAAAGAATGAAGGAGTAGAAGAGATAGCAAGTGGGTGAGGGAGAGAGGCGTGAGAAAGTATCCACGGGCTGTTCCACCGCACTGGGCCTTGCAATCCGCAATTAAATCTTTACCCAACTACTACCAGACCCCATGAAACACGTTCGGCTTCTTCCCCTCACCCCCTCCTACCACCGTCTGCCCGCCATCGTTTTAGCTCGCCCGTAATTTCCTTGTGCATCTCCGTCGATCCTCCTCGAAGTCTCTCTTCCAGTATATTTAAATTGAACATACGAATTCCGCTTATCAGAGCCCATATTCTTCGCAATGATGAAAATAATACAATGGAAAAATATCTGAGCGGAAAAAAAGTAACACTGAGTCTAAATTCCTACTCGGTTCTTTCCAAAATTCACAATTAGTGTCTTATTTGGTCCACCATCGACAATTGTCAAATGGAACTTTCACGTGTCTTCGAGAGAAAATGCCTCCGAACCTGCCTCAACAAGCTTAGAACCACAACAACAAATTTACAATCAAGTCAATGACCACAGGACAGACTGCTTCATCCTTAAACACGCCAGAGGCCCTATCGCTAATTCATCAAAATGTTCATTGATTTCAATAACGACATTTACTTATCAAAAATCCTCACATCAAGCGTCATCCGCCCTGAGGTATTTATACATTTCGACAAGACTAGAATCGAACGCGTGCCTCAGCACAGATCTCAGATGTCCTTTCAGATTGATTTCTTTATTTTATATTCCATCTGTTTTTTTTTTTTTATAAATAAGTGCAAGAATTTAGAATGTATTTTAGAGATAAATACACAAGATTAAATGTCTTGCAAGACATTAGAATTGAAAATTTGATTTTCAATCAGATTCGGATTATGTGTCAGAGTTGGCTTGGGGATCGGTTTTTTTTTTGCAAAATTTCCTTTTTCTCTTGTTGTATTTCTTCTTTGTAATATTGTTCACTTTTTTTTCTTGCGAAGTTGACGGAAAGGAAACTATTTGATTCACTTGTCATACTCTTTTTTGGTCATTTTGTTATCATCAAATTTTTGAATGTCTTTAATAGAGTTAATGGTGGAGTAAGGAATATTTGCTGGAAAAATTGATCGTAATTAGTCTCATTCCATTTGTTTCTAAAGTTGACTGCGTTTCCAATAAGTGTTACCATTTTTTTGTAATTTTCTTATAAGCTTCAAACGATCATCTTCAGTGAATGCATTCCAAAAACTCGGCTTGAATGTGATATCAGCATACCTAAAAGAGGTAACGAATATAACTATAGGAACAATCGACAACGATACCAGTGGCTGCCATAAATATCACAAGTGGTTCGCTTGTCTTCAGATGATTCCCGATCTTGCCCTGCTGTGCTAGAAGACTAGACATTTGGATAATGAGGCCAGTCGAACTGCGCTCGCGGCACTATCAGTGTCGACAACCAAATGAATACATAATAAATCAAATAAATGACTAGTTTTCAACCAAAGCTGGGAAAAGTCTTAGCTCAAACTAAACATGGACTTGTAATGCTTCTCCACCAGGCGATCCAATCTCCGCAGTATTTTCTGAGCAGCTAATCTGGAACTGCTAGTGAGCTTCACGAGCAAGAGCATCTCGTTTTCATTGTAGCGTAGAAAGATTTGAATTGCGATTGTTAACTAGGAGAGTGCATACTCTCTAATCGCAAAAACAGATAAAGTTATAGTAGTCCATATGCGGTATAAAAGACTCTCCGCAGCTCCTCATTTTTTCGAGGATGGATTTTGTCAGATGAAAGCTAGAGGTGGCCTCTTCTCTACGTCTAGGAGGGTTTTCTCACTAGAGAAATAACACGACCATTCGAACAAGGACGCTCTAGCTATCATCATGTCAAAGCACACCTCCTCTTTGGAGCTGTTGCTTGGGTGTAACATTATACACATGGTGGGGGCTAATCTCCTCCTCGTTTTGTGACGACTAGACCGGAAAGCTAGAAATATAGTGAGCTGCGGAGAGTCTGCTGTATCTCATCCCATGTGGCGGGAGAGTGTCTTTGACGTGTTTTCAACAGAAGAAATCTAATCTGTGATTGTTTTTTGTGATATGATATGATACCCGAATGTTGTTAATAAGTCAATTTGAAGAACCGGACTTGCTTGACTATCAAATGCCTGGCGGATCCCCCGTTCAGGACTCGATCGACTGTCGATTGAAGAATTGAGTTGCTCAGTTTATCGATTTGAATTTCCGTCGATAGAATCGGACATGAATCATCCACATATGGAGTCGATTACAAGAGAATTTCGATTATGGAAGACCCCTTGCGACCAATGTATGTATCCTTTTAGAATAGTTTTCCCATTTTTAATAAAAGAATCGACCCTTGCGATTAGACGAGACTCTTTCAATTCCAATAGGAAAACTATTCTAGGTCACTGTCAACATAACGACGAATTTCCAATTTTTATCACTACATGAACCCAAAGTGGGCATTCTAACCTCACTTTGCTCCGTGAGAAACGTTCACTTTCGTTCATTTTGGTAGAAACATCGTATTCAACCCTCGGGAGGAGAGAAAGACAAGCATTCCCCACGTATTCACGACTCTCGCCTGCGGCTCGGTCTTCGGGTAGTAATTTTACACGTGGCGACGACTTGTCTACTTTTCCTCTCTAGGTGAAAAATATACTATTTTCGCCGCTTAGGCAGAATGTTCGATAGTCTTTCCGCTGAAACGCATTGTATCCCCATGAGAAGAATGTAAAATCGGGCTATGCCCATGCCTAACCCACGAGAATAATCTATTGCGCCATCTAGTTCTGATGCAATAACTGAGACTGCCAGGGAGGTTAAGACCCGGGTGTAAAAAATTGCCACCTCCAAATTCCGGCGATGAATTACGCAGCAAGTAATTATCAAATCGTCAGCAAACCTAATTACCGACCTGGAGAAACTATGCACAGATGTAGGAAATTATGTTTTCTTACGATTTAATAATTATTTTTTTTTGTCACTAGTCACGAATTCCCAGGTTATGAAATATTACACCCGGCCCTGAAGTCATGAAAACAAAAGTGCAAGTATTCACTAAAAATTTAAACAACGATGGATGAAATGGTAGGTTCATCTAGCAGCTCAGAAGATGGCGAAATTGATGAAGACTTCAAGACACAAGTCAAAGCGATGGATCACGAGCTACTTCCTTCCACGTCAAGTGAAAAATATGTTCAAGTGTGGAATCAATTTGAATAATGACTCACGGAGTCAAAACAAAAGTCATGGATGAGGATAGATTCTTCGTTTATTTCAAAGAACCATCTTTAAAATATGCGCCATCAACCGTTTGATCAAAATAGTTCATGCTGAAAAGTATTTATAATTGAAAAGTGGAATTGATCTCAATTACTATGGAGAGTTGAAGGCTTTCATGAAAGAAAAAACCAAAGCGTAGAGATCCATAAACATCAGCAATCTTTAGCTGAAAAAATGTTATTAATTTTTACAAATCAGCGAATAACGCAATTGATATTTAACTGATGCAATCTCCGAATTTTCTTATTTTAAAAACCATAAAATAAATACGATAAACTGGTGAAGAACATTCCGTCCGGCAGTGAAAAAAATTGTATGAGCACCACGGAAGGAGAGTTGGTGATACCCGCGCGCGGATATCACCTACTTTCCTCCCTTAGTACACCACACAGTGTTTACCGATGGCACAATGTATGTTAATTTTATTTATGCCATGTCATCATTCTTTACAAAAACCTGATACATCGTTCCACTATATTGAATCTATATGATAAATACTACGTATATAATAAAAAGGGGTCATTACAATGCATACCTTCCCGGCGCATGCCCATTTTCAGGCACTTCTTGAGCCTGCAGAATTGGCACTGGTTTCGATGGTGTTGATCGATTGGGCAGTTTCGGTTCCCTCGACATGAGTACGTTAGATTCCGCCTTACACTTCTTTTGAAGAAACTCTTACATCCTGGAGAAAATAAAACATGGAAAAAAACCTTAGATAAGAAAAAAACATGATAATGGGAATGAAGTGAGCAGATAATCATTCCAATTGTTTTTTTTGCCTATTTCTCTTTCAATTTACTCTCTCCTTATATCTTTATTATGCTAATCAGAGCGAGAGCTCTTTTTCATAGAAATTTTGTCCGAAGGGCAATGAATTTTCTTTCCTCCCCCCTGCCACTGATCTGGATGGGTCTTGTTCCTTTTGTAGGTAGGATGTTTTGATATACCTTAAATTGAGGGAGGCACGCATATATCACGCATGTATCTGACACGCACATGAGGTTGAAAATGAATTCCAGTATGTTGGAAGATCTTAAATGATGGGTAGGAGCGCACGAGAGAAAGAGGTGCGGGGATTAAAACCGGGAGACTTAATGCTAGAGAAGAAAGAGTTGTTTCCGAGTTGTCCGGGACAGCCCTGAAGAATCGCAACCCCGACGGCTGCCGTGGCAGTTCGTTACACGCAAGTAATTCGATCCCACGCCGCTGTGGAAATGACCCTGGCTCAACGGATACAGCCGAAGATTTTGCTTCTGTTGTGTAAACTAGAAAATCATTTTAATGGGTAATCATTTGACTTATTACTATTCATATTGAAGAATACGTCGGTTTAAAAGAGTTTAAAAATGTATTTTATGACACAAGCGAAAAAAAAGTGCTCTTTTTGCTTTCGAATGGAAGCTTTGTAATCAGTCAAATTTAAATTTTTAATTTGCCATGTTATATCAACCCAATGTGATGCAACGAGTCCGAAAATGCAATTTTTATATCGCGTCCGAACGTATGTATCACGTGTGTGTGTGTATGTATGAAATTTGCTCTTCGATTTCCGTCAATGGCTTGCCAATCGATGGACTGAATTTTTTTTTCAAATGTAGGTGTTAGTGGGTCCCATTCATAACTTTTTTGAATTTTTTCAAAAATTAGTTTTTTTATGATATCTTAAGAAACGTTGGAAATTAATTAAATGACGGCTGAAAAAATTTTTCCCATGTCCCCTTGACCGAGTTCAAACATGAAGGTGATAGTAATAATTGTTATTCCAATTCTTTTAAAAATGCGTTTTTAAAAATTTGTTTCTCAATTTTATTGATGTCTTTGTAGATTAGACTTCAAATGGATTCAATAATAGGTTAAAATGTTCCTTTAGATACCAGCAAATTTAAGTGGAAAGTTGGTTATGATAACTGCATTCACTAATTTTCTTTGCATGATGAGATTTGGAAATTTGGGAGTTTTCATCAATTTTCTCTTCAAAGTTGCATTTTTTATCATTCGTCAAATATGATGATTTGAATCTATCCAGTTGTGCGTAAAGATAATATTTATAATGAAATTCACTCGAAATTTCCGTTTTTGTGAAAAAAACACTGGCATGGATGATTGAAATTGATTTCACTATTAATAATGAGAATTATTCCGACTTTACATCAGTTGATTAAATAGGAGGAAAGACTCAGCACAATTAATTAAGAAGAAAATTATGCAGTTCGATGAAAGGAAAAAAATATAACGATATTACATGCGATAGAGATAATAATATATGGAAGGACCATTCGGAAGCATATTGCTAATTGATTAGCAAAGAAAGCTATACGATATCCGCTACCAGATCAATTTCCCACTTGTTCTCACTATTGTCGAGCGAGGCGTGAAAAAATGTGACTTTTTCATTACTGTCGTAAAATATTGTTCGGTACACATGAAAATAAGCAGTTTCCAACTTCTGTGATTACAACTCTCACCTCTGACTTGCGTTTAAACCCTCACACTCGTTTAAAACTACTTTTTTTCACTTGTATCGACAAATCCTATTGAAATATAAAATGTCTGATCAGGAGGAAAACGACAACAATACTACTCATGTAACGCTAATTTCCGAGGAGGGGTGTGGAATCAGAGAAATAAAGGAATATATAACGAACGAGAAATTGAAGATTCGTTACACTATTTATTATTATTTTTTTAGGTAAAGTTTTTTAGCACTCACTCGGATAAGTGTCACTCGTAAGTACTATGATATTGTAATCAATGTCAAATCAATAAAGGCATTGAAATCACTGGCACCCCATGATTACGTTTTCCTTAATAATTTTTCGTAATGAAACTGGGATTAATGGAAAAGAACGAAATCATTTAAAATTGGCTCAACTAGGTACATGCATATAAATTATTAAAAATTGCAGCTCAGTGGGGTTATTAATTTCTAGAGAAGTCAATTTACTCGGAAATAGCGAAAGTTCCTTAGCAGATTTCCCGTTTGGGATTCGATCGATTGTCGATTGACGGATCGAGCTACTCAGGTTATCGATTAGCATGCGAGTGGATTTCGATTTGAATTTCGGTCGATAGAATCGGACATGAATCGATCACATACGGAATCGATTACAAGAGAATTTCGATTATGGAAGACCCCTTGCGATCAATTTATTCATCCCTTTAGAATAATCTCCCCATTATTAATAAGAAAATCGATTGACCCCCCAGTCAATTGAGTCTCGATTATCCCCTTCCCTCAAATAAATCGACTTTCAATCGATCAATTAATTTATCGTTTGAGAATAGGTTTCTTCTATTTAACACAAAAATGGACTACCCCTCCAATAGATTGTGTTTTGATTGCTTCCTCTTACCACGTCAATCGATCCTTAATCGACCACTTGATTTATTGTTCTACAATAATTTTCCCATTGTAATTAAAAGAATCGAGTAATACTTGTTGTTTGTCCCATTCGAAATTTTCTTGTCATCGACTCCGTATGTAGTTGACTCGTTTCCAATTCTATCGACTGTAATTCAAATCGAAATCCACTCGAATGCTAATCGACAAACTGAACAACTCGATTATTCAATCGACTGGTCCGCTGGGGTTGGAAGAAAAATTCAGAAAACAATATATTTTCATCTAATGAAGTGTCATTAATCACCAATATCTCTTGATCCAAAAGAGGGATTAAAATGAATCAGATAGCCTCTTCAACCTTGTAAATTATTATTTACAATGGAAAATGTATTCCAGTTAAAAAGTTAAATACATTGAACCCCGCGTTTAACAAAAAAATATCTCCTAGGATTTCCATCAGTTACTTCACGAACAAAGTTAACTCTATAAGGAGTTAAGGAAGTGCACACCAACGTAACAACGGTCAGTAGTCTTTCCGGTTCGACCGCGCAAAATTAACGACATTGTTGTAATTAATTAGCGCATGAGTGTGCTCCTCAGAATACATTAAAGGATAGTCGTGTTAGAACCCACGAAGGGAAAAATGAGCAACTCGAAGTGTATCAGAAAGGTTCGTTAGTGGGATAATTGGTCACAGACGATGCGCATACAGCGATGCAACGGTAGAGCTGCATCACAGTCGTTCTACGCCTTCGGCGTAAGTATCAGGAAATGATTTTTATTCGAGCCATTTATCCTCGGCTGTTTAGAAAATTTTTGGGTTTAATGTCGGGGGAGAAATTGACATTCGCCCAGAAATTTCTGACATGAATTGAAGAAGATCCCACCGATCGGGTATTTTTTCTGGTAAATTTTATTGGATTTTTCTCTCCGTGTGTGACTTCAATGAAAGTCAAAATTAAATCAAATGTTGAAGGAAATAAGATCGAATTTTGAATTCAATTGAATTCAATCAGGCGCCTGGTTCTATCGCGATATAATCGGAGAAAAAGGACACGCGGGCTGATCAATTTTTTTGTAACAAAAGATTCTTTGGATAATTTCTCCAAACATTATTCCTTACTGAGATAATACGGGGTTTGAAAAAATATGTACAATGTACTTATCTCGTTTTACCATTTCGCTACAGAAATGAAAGGAGACGAAGAGAACATACAATTAATGTCAAACAAGGGAGACGAAGTAAAACTCACTAAACAATTGAGGGAGGCTCTCATCAGAGGAGCAGCCGCGAAGAACAAGGGAAGAATGGAATGTAATGGATCATTATCGGTATGTTATAATATCTTGGTATGTACGAAGTTTTTTTCAGAAACGCGAAAACTGTTATTTAAATTGTTTATTATTTGATTAATACTAGAAGTGGACGCGCGATCCGCGCGCGTACGCCCAGTTATCCGGCGTCTACGTTCAGATTTATTTCTTTATTTTATATTTCATCGGTTTTTTTTAAAGACAAGTACAAGAATTTAGAATTTATTCTAAAAATAAATACAAAAAAATAATTTTTTTTTCACAGAAGATACAATTAAAAATTTCATTTTCAATCAGATTTGGCTTGGAAAAGTGTTTTTTTGCAAAATTTCCTTTTTTCATTGTTGTGTTTCTTCGTTGTAATATTTTCCACTTTCGTTATTTTTTCTTGCGAAATTGACGAAAAAGAAATTATTTGATTCACTCGACATAACAATTTTTTGGTCATTTTGTAATCATCAAATTTTGGAATGTCTTTAATAGAGTTACCGGTGAAGTAAGGTATATTTGCTGAAAAAATTGTTCTTCACTAGTCTCAATCCATTTGTTTCTCAAGTTAACTACTTTTCAAGAAATTGTTACCATTTTTTTGTAATCTTTCCATAAGTTTCAAATGATAACCTTCAGTGAATGGACTGCGAAAACTCGGTTTGAAATTGGAAATGTAGGCGGTAATTTTGTATTCGCTCGTATCATCAAGGATTCCAAAACACCAATTATTCATTGGATTTTTCTGATTCTCCATCATTTCGGATTTTTTTTTAAGTATACAATAATATCGGTGAGAATTGATCGATCAACACATGTAACAACACAACAATATATATATACAGGAAATTCTGTAAAACATCATAATTCCAATACTATACGGAATAGAAAAGTATAGTATAGTACTATACGGAATACTATACGGAATAGAATAGTATAGTATAGTAAGACTAGATCGGTGACAAACAAAATTACCGTCTTTGTTTTAATGAAGGGATTAATGTCTTTCTGTCGAATAAATTTCATGGTGTCAGGTGAATTCTCAATTCTGTTTATTATTGGCCTCTCCTAATCGAATTTCTCAATCTATAATTTCCCCATATTTCATACGAGTTATTACTTCCGCATTGTTTAACGTTAGCTGCTTTGTCGATAAAATCGGCTGGCGCCTGACATTATTAAGCTATTATTTGTTGTCGAATGATTGCCTCGTAAGCCCTGACAGCCGTTAGACCTTAGCCGCGTTGAGTATGGAATTCATTTGATGCTGTTAAAATTTTCTCAAACAATCATAATCATAATTTTCATTCTTCAATAATTATTCAACCGTCGTCAAAAGAATTTTGCCTTGTAAGAAGATAAATTTGTGTTGTCGAAGAAAATCAAATTGTGTACCATACATGTTTTAAATTATGACAGTTTATAAGTAGTTGGACACTTAGGCAGACGGAGAATACTCGGAAATGCAAAAAGCAACAAGAAAAAATGAGATTAATGAAGATTATCCAAAGCTGAATAATATAATATGATCTCATTAGAACCATTAGCCCGCCGGGGGCTGTGGGATGTCTGGCTTCTTCGTTTTCTTCCTCGTCGTCTTTCATGGGGGAACTGCGTGAGAAGAGGATGAGGAGACCGAACAAGCGTGAGGTGGGCACCAGATATCGCTGAATATATATCCGTGGGCACACTATTATAATTATTTCAACTAGTATTGGGGTAGTGCTGAGCACACTCCTATTGAAATTTACGATCGACAATTTTCAAGGTCTGAAGATCTCTTCCGATGACATACGTTAAATTGATTAATTACAGCGGAAATATTCCATGATCGTCAGTTTTTTATTCCGCGAAAAATTGAGACAGGTGAGTTTTGAAAAATTAGTCTCATGGGAATTGAATAATCTGTCTGTTGAAGGGTCTTTAGATCAAAGAAGGGAATTGATATAGCGTTTACATTCTTGTGATGTCACAGGACACCATGGGATGGGCCTCGGAATGGGTTGGATGGGAGCTGGGATTATTTCTCTATCTCTTCATTAAAAAAAAGAGGGTAACGTTTTTTGTCACCGATCTATTCTTACTATACTATACATATATACTGTAGAGTATATGATCTTTGATTTTTTACAGATATGTGTTGATATTGATTAACTCTTAGAGATATTATTGGATTCGTAAAAAAAAAAATTTCGAAATGATGAACAATCAGAAAAATCCAATGAATAATTTATGTTCTGGAACCCTTGCTGATAAGAGCAAATACAAAATTACCGACTATATTTCTAATTTCAAACCGGATTTTGCACAGTCCATTCACTGAAGGTGATCAGTTGAAGCTTATGGAAAAATTACAAAAAAAGAGTAACAATTTCTTGAAAAGTAGTTAACTTTACAAACGCATGGAATGAGACTGAAATGGAATGGAATTATGATCAATTTTTTCAGCAAATATACCAAATGACGAAAAAAGAGTTACATCAAGTGAACGCAATAATTTCTTTTCCGCCAACTTCACCAAAAAAAAGAAAGTGAAAAATGTGGCAAAGAAGAAACAACAATAAAAAAAAGTTAATTTTGCAAAAAAACAGTTCTCCAAGCCTACCCTGACAGGATCCGAATCTGATTGAAAATAAAATTCTAAATTCTAATCTCCTTTAAAAAAAAATAATCTTTTGTAATTATCTCTAAAATAAATTCTAAATCCTTGTACTTATCTATAAAAAAAACATATGAAATATAAAATAAAGAAATAAATCTGAATGGACACCTGAGAACTGGGCGTACGCGGAGCGCGTGTTCAATCTACTATAATTTAAAAAAGATTTTAAAATTCAGGTCTTGCTATTCCCCTCCCACGCACCTCCTCCTCCTCCTCTCTCTTCTCCTTCCCCTGCCCATCATTCGCTGGCATTTGCTAATTATCAGGAGGATAGAAATTGGGCAGAATGTGTAATTTATGATGAATGCCGTTCTATCTTCTCTCATTTCTTTTTCCTCCTTTCACGGGAGCTAACTCGTTATCGAACTTATTAACAATTGTCTGTCATACTGTGGTTATTGTAGTGCAAAACAGTTGCAGAAATTACAGAGGAATCCGGAATCAGCGAGTGGGGCGGGGGGGTCGAGGCCCCCACAGATGTTGGAGAGCGGAGCGCGTGGGAAGCGAAGCCGTTTGGTAAAAAAATAAAAAGGTTCAAAAATTCAGGAGTCGTCACCCCCCTCTTTCACCTCCTCTCGCCACCCCCAACAGCCCCCCTCCCATTCGCTACTATTTGCTAATTATCAACATTTAAAAATTGGGCGAAATGTGTAAATTATTGTGAACGCCGTTCTTAATTTTTAAAAATTTCTTTTTCCTCTTGGCGCGGGAGTCATTTTCGTATCGAACTTATTAAGCATTGTTCTTCATACTATGATTATTGCACTGCGAACCAGCAGCGGTAATTCCAGTGGAATCCAGAATTGGCGAAAGGGACGGAGGGTGACGGGAGCGAGCGCGGCGAGTGGGGGCCCCCTAGCTCTTAATATGAAATTTATAGGAGATTATTACTGAAAAAAAATTAATAGTCCAGACCGGGATTCGAATTCAGAGCTTTCCGATTTTTCAGAGAAATTTAAATATTTTCTTGGGCATATACAAAGATGGATATCAATGTGCGGTAAAGTTTCGGTCACTTTTCTTGAAACATTTCGGAACAGATAGCCAAAAATGAATACAGAAAATAAAAATTTGATTAATCTTAATTAAGAAATGAAGAAAGTTATAGAATTTCTTGGAGAAAAATTGGATACAGAAAAGGAAAGATGAGTCAACCCCGCAGCTGATACTGGTCACCGGTGAAATCCAACATTGTCGTCCCTTGTATGTCCGGTTCTACAAAAAATTAAAAAAAGAATGCGTAGAAACTATATACGGTGGAAGTGTTCCTTCGCCAGTTGGAAAATTAAATGACTCTAATATACACTCAAAAAAAGTACTTGCTGCGAGTACAAGGTACTGACGGCTAGTTGGCGTCGAAATTTTCAATTTTCAATTTTTAAGTCAAAATTTTAAGTTTCAAATTTTCGATTTCCAATTTTTCATTTTAAATTCATGAAATTTCGCCTTTCTCACAATTGAACCGACTTCGCACAAAGAAATTCCCACCCAATAATAGAATCCGTAATAAAATTCGGTACTTGAAAAAAGTAGTCATGGTACCTGGGGAAAGTAACTATCGTACTTGCATAAAATAAGTAAAGCACTTGCGGAAATTAACTCCGGACATCTTGCAAGGCGCTCAAATTATTTACGATCAGTATTTTTCGGACTTTTCACAAGTAACTTACCCCAAGTCACATTTGTTACTGGTGGCCGGTAATTTTTTTGGTGTGAATTTTAGGTTTACAACTAAGACACCAATTACGCTGTCCCCACTCAACCCGTAATTTCACATTCATTCACGAGACGGCGCGTCGTTTCCACGCATTTCACTCAATTCAAGACAATCAGCGCTTCTACTTACTCTCCACCGCCGAACGAGTATGAGGAGTGGGGTAACCAGAGCTCCCCACCACGCGCCTCTCACTGGCCGCCGCCAACTGAACTCATTCCCCTCAAATCGTTTCATAAATTTGTGACGAATACGAGGCGCCGTGTTCTCGGTTTACTCAACCCGTTCAAAAGAAGTTTCACTTCAAAAATACGTGGCAAATTTCATTTATGTCCTGTCCAACCCGTTTACTGCCAGGCATATTCACTTTAATAGGTAAACACCTTCATCTCCAATTCATTTTTTCCAGTCGGCAATAATCGAACATTTTTATCACGGTTTAAGTTATTTTATTTCGTAATCGTATTTTTCATATCTTCGTATAAATTATGTATAGCACAGAAGGCTTAAGCCACATAAATATGAGCAAAAAAATTTATATAAAAATTTATACAAAATATAGAACTAAAGATGTCACTGATGAGTAATTGTTCATAAAATCATAACTTAATAAATACTGTTTGTATTAAAAAAATTATGAATGCCTTTTTTATTACTAGAAGGTAATAAAATCATTTAATTATTTTATTTTTGCCAAAATGAGTCCACTTACAATATATTTGGTGCCATACAGCATCGAAAGTTAATAAAAAAAAATGTTTCGACGTTTTAATACTACCTATCATAGAATTCACAGTCTAATTATTAAAGGATGACATTATGTACAGCTTGAAATATAATTTATGATGTGACAGCTAACGTAGAATGATGAGCCACTTGTAATGAAGAAGTCGTCCTAGTAACTCGGCAGTATTTAATGGCTGTTTTGAGTACCTGAAAGGAAATATGGAATTATTTACAATTGAATGTATTCTTTTCCTTCCAATCTAAAATTATGGAAAGGGAAGAAAACAATAATTTATTGAAAGTAAAAAAACCTAGCAGATGGTGGAGGTATCTTCAACGAAGAAGCATGAATTTATGAGTTACTTTATAAAGTATTAACATTACTACTTTTAAAACCGCGAGTATTGGAAATCAATATTAAACAGTGAAATTATTAGATTTTAATAATACCCTAATAGATCACCCTATGGAACTCGATAGCCTTATTTATCGAATTGTTCATTCGGTGGATGGCCAGTCGATCGTACGTTGATCTCTCGTCGTCGGATGGTCGATCGTTGGTCGAGTGAAATTTATTATCGACTGATAATACTTGACCAAGTGCACAACTCGATCCCTCGATCGAGTGATCCATCTGCTCGATGGCAACTCGATCTACTCCTCGATTCATTCGATCGGTCGATAGCTAGTCAATCGATCCCTACTCGAAATTACTCATCGACCAATGATCAACCAATACTCGACCAAGTGAACAATTCGATCGCTCAATCGAGTGATCTGTTAGGGTAGGTGAACAATTACCAAATGGAATTTTCAAAGCAGGCTTTTCCAATAGATGTTCTGCATTTATACAAAATGGCTTGAATGGAATCCATCGATTGTTCAGAAAATTCATGTAGCAGTTCCGGTCATATTGCGACTCTCTTCAACTTACCATTAATGCCACCTCAAGTTGAAGTACCGTGAGATGTTGCGAAGAAATACAATTCAGCATCGACCCAAAACTCCCGTCTGGAGATAAACCAGTGCGATTAGATCATTTTAGTTTTATATTGGAGACCGGCACCATTAGAAAAGTGAAATTGTTTTCCTAGTTTGATATTTTTCATTGAAAAGTCAATTTTTTTTCACAATTAAACGAACACGTGCAACTATAATTACCACACCGCGCGAGTCAATACCATTTTACATCATGAGTAAGTGATTACAGCCGGGAAGGGGGAGGGGGGTCCAGGTCGCCTGCGGGAGGCGAGACCCCCGGACTGCAGATAAACTGCATTTAAAACTATTTTCAAAATTACTAAAATTATTAATACTTATTCAATTTTTTCCCTGGTTTGTTTAGTTGGTACAACACTCGTAGCCTAAGTGATTTTTTTTATTTTTACATTTTCGTTATTTTCATCTTACAAAAAAAAACTATTTTCTCAAAAACAAAATGTGATTATAGAAAATTTTATGACATTCTCACGTCTTTCAGACAAATTGATCAAATTGATTATAAAGACTCAGTACCTTCATTTCGTCGAATCAATTGAGATACAAGTTATGAGTTATCATTGATTTTCTATAATTTTTGGAAATATTCAAATGATATTCCGGTAAATACTCACATTTCTAGAATTAAAAAAATTGAGACGGATAATATGTTGAGCATCCACTGAGTATGATTCAATCAGAGTTCTCTACTCACCGTAGTCGGTTAACTTAGCTCGACGCGGTCTCACATTATAAATACAGTAGAAGACCGCTAGTTGCACGCCCATAAGGCGTACGCATTCCCCTATTACCCTTCTCGGACATTCGAAAGGCGTCCCCCACTCTCAGTGCATCATCACACTCTTTTGTGCTTGGGACGTAAACACAAGAGTTAGAAACAATTTTATTTCGAGAAATCTTTGAAGAAGGGGTCGGTAGGAAGTTGCTCATTTCTAGGAGTGGGGTATCACTACTTCCGTCATATTGCAGACCATATGAATATTACTCGGGATTTTTTAAATTATTTATTGAAAATAATTGATATAGGTGAACAATATACACAAATATTCAGCTTTTTCTCTTGCTGGTATGATGGTTACCTGAGGTGTTTCTCAAAATGTATTATCTTTTACTATATATTTTATCTTGTAACATTTGTTTAATCTCCTAAACAATAAATATCTTATCTTAGCTGATAATTTTTCCACCCGTTTATGCACAAGTCGACCGCCTTTCTACAACGAAATTCCCGTTCAATAATAGAATCTCTAATAAAATTCGGTGCTTGCAGAAAATAATTTGAGGACTTGCAAATAGTAGTCATGGTGCTGGTGGAAAGTAAGCACGGTACTTGCGTAAATAACTCGGTAAATAACTCGCAAGTATATATATGTATTTTTTTAATGTAAATTTCACCGAAATACGTAGGAAGCCAACTAAACTGCCCCCACTCAACCGGTAATTTTAAATTCACTCACGAGACGGCGCTTCGTTTCCTCAGCGTTTCGCTAAGGTATCGTCTATAATACACTACGTTTCAGTCGTTTTGTGACAATTCGCGCTCCGTCCTACTATCAACGAGCAAACGAGTATGAGGAGTGGGGCAGCCAGCTTCCCCCCCACGCGCCCACACCAACTGAGCCTAGTCTCCTTAAATCGTTTCACGAATTTGTGACATCAGGCGCGCGTAACTGCCGGCTTACTTTACCGGGCTTCAAGAAATTTCACTCCGAAATGGGTTTCACAAATTGTGCCAGAGATGATTACAATCCTATAAGAGATACTTAATTTAAAAAAAAAACTTCTTAAACTAGCGGAATACCAGATCACCTCAAGTATTTCTTAACGTTAAATGGAATTGAAAAATCACATGGGAAAAGAACATAACGCCGTATGTAAACCCAAAGACATACGAAACATGTTCGGTGGCAGGCCTACTTGAAATGGGTGGTGCCGTGCTTCCTGTAATCGGCAGATTAATGTTCCCTTCTCGGTTTGTCTCCGAGGTTAAACCATAAGAGGTATACTGTAGAAAGCCCCTCATTCCAGAAGGGAGAATTGGTGAATCGTGTGGGTCAGCGTTCATCAACTACTGGTCATTCTCGGGTTGGACATGTATAGTACGACAAAGACAGTAAACCTCCTGAGTTGAACAATAACGGTTTGTGAGAGAAGCGTTCAAACTTTAGGAGAGAAAAAAATACAGTAAACCTGTTAAAATAGTTCTTCAACTCGTTTTCCACGATGGGCCATCAAACATTTTTGCCATCGAGATTGGCATTTTGCTGGGTCATAAATGGTATATGGGGACCTCAAGGGCGTTGGCCGGTTCTGGAATCGGTCCCAGCAGTGGAACGCGTGAGAGTGTAACCCACCACATGTCTGGGGTACTAATATTGGTGTATGGGTGACCCTCACCTAGTCTCATTAATCATATTTTCGCGCATTGAGTTGCTGTTTTTACGGGTGAGATATGTTAAGTATGACCTTTCCTTGTTTTTATCAACCAACAGACAATATATGATATCATGATGATATATCACTTTTTTGTTTTGTTAATACCTATTGTCACGTGAGAATATTTCAAATATCGGGTTTTTTATTTTTTCTACTGCTAGAATTGGACGCGCGCGTGTTCACAGTTCTCGGGTGTCCCTTCAGGTTTATTTATATATAATGTGTTTTTTTTTAGATAAGTACAAGAATTTTGAATTTATTTTAGAGATAAATACGAAATATTAATTTTTTTTACAAGAGATTAGAATTAAAAATTTCATTTTCAATCAGATTCCGATTTTGTGTCAGAGCGGCTTGGGGAACTGTTTTTTTTGCAAAATGTCCTTTTTTTTTTATTGTTGTCTTTTCTTTGTAATATTTTTTGCTGTCTTTATGTTTTCTTGCGAAGTTGACGGAAAAGAAATTATTTGATTCACTTCGCATAACTCTTCATTGGTCATTTTGTTATGAAATTTTTTAATGTCTTTAACCGAGGTAACGGTGAAATAAGGTATATTTGGTGAAAAAATTGATCATGATTAGTCTCATTTCCATTTGCTTCTAAAGGTAACTATTTTGCAAATAATTGTTACTATTTTTTTGCAATTTTCCTATAAGCTTCAAGTGATCACCTCCAGTGAATGGATTGCGAAAACTCGGTTTAAAATAAGAAATATAAGCGGCAATTTTGTATTTGCTCTTATCAGTAAGGGTTCCAAAACATAAATTGTTTATTACATTTTGTGATTCTCCTATACTTATTTATACTACATTTTTATACTATACACTATAGATGTATAGTATAGTCAGAATAGATCGGTGACAAAAAACGTTACTCTCTTTTTTTTTAATGATGAAAAAGGCCACCACATGGCAATCCAAAGTATATAAAAATGGAACTTTTAAATTGTTTGCTAATTTATTTTTAAAATCCAATGAATAAACATTCCGTAATTTTTCAAATATGTTTTAAAATCAGAGGATAGTTCACAACTAAACAAGTGGGCTATGCTTTTAAAAGTCGTGTAGTATAATTTTTTTTTGCGAATGAACTAGCAATATGCTCCCGAATGGTTATTTTTGCATACGATAATTGACACAACAATCAATCATTCGTTTGTTGAATATGAAATGAATATGTGATATTGTTTATTTTATCTTCAAAATTAGATAAAATATTATTTTAGAAAAATTATGAATGGCTAATTGGACACATTAAATCCGATGAAACCATAACTACAAACACTGAAAAAATTTCACGAAATATTTGAAAATTATAATGGAAGGTGATATATATCACATCAATAGATGTAACTGCCATAAATATAATGTACCTCCGAATACGGTTTCCTCGGAACTGATATTGAAAATCCTGATTGAAAGCTCCGTTAACATAAAATTTCAATGGATGCAAAAAAAAATGTTAAAAGTAAAAAGAAAACTTATTACTAGTGCTCTCCGCTTTTGAACTCGATTCAAAAGACAGTGAAGTAAATTATTTGAGCCATCCTGAATTGAATTGAAAACTATTTTTTAGTCATTGTTAACATGCGGGTTTTTTTTTTAAAGATGAGAAAAATAAATTAATACTAAACATCCCGAGTTTCAATTGATGTCAATGGATAGAATTCGACAGTACCTACATTGGAACAAAAACTGATTTGAATGCATTGATATAATACACAAAACCTAGAACCTAAATTTGCACGATTACAACACTCCCATTCGGGAGTAAAAATGAAAAATTTTTAATTATTATGATTCTCTGAATCCCCTCTTTCTTTTAAAGGCAATTTCACTATCTTTTCCACGAGAGGAGTACTTCCGGCCTTTACACAGTTCGGTCGCAATTTCAGTTCAATTTCAATTTTCCTTTACATGAAAACAATTATCATCGGGTTTGGAGAAAAAAGAAAATCCAAAAGAATACAAGCACATTCCATCCTGATACAAACAATTATCGCTCAATGAAAATACTCATCTCCTATTTACGTATAAAATATGTTGGATTTTAATCTAAAACATACTTGATTTAAGTAGATTTTTTCGGTTATAAATTAAACTTTTATAAACCATTAGGCTTCAACTTGTTATCGCATTGATATAGAACTGAACATATTTTCAAGCTGTTCGTTCATTTATATGTGTACGAAACCAGGGCCGTCTTTTAGTACTTAACAGGGACTCTTTGATTCACATCTCTCAATCGATTATCATTATGATTATTATCATAATTATCAGAGTTTCACGTCGATAATATTATCCACAAACGAAATGGGTTAGTCATTAAGATTTTTTTCCTTAAGTTGTCTATTTTCTCATCAGCTCACTTAAATTGTTTATAATTTTAAAGTTTAATAATTTTAAAGTTTACAGCCCAGAAAGTACTTAAAATATTCGTCATTATTATCGCTAACCCTGTCTATCCAACTTTTCTAGCTCGTTTAACCCCTTTTACTTTTCTATTTTTAGCTCTCGATTCTCGATTCTTCCTGTATTTACTAGGGAATATCAAAATTGAATATTCTGAGATTTTCTTTAATTGACAATATTTCGGTTTATAAGTGAAAAAATTGTGAATTAGTCCATTTTCATCTGCCGTCTTATTAACGAATTCCGACGGAGATATGGGAAGAATCGTTGAGTTTCACGAACTGCCCCGATGCTCGCCGTGGCTTTTAAAATTAATTTGGAACCTTGATGTTAATGTTTGTTTGTTAAGTCATCTCATCTAGCTGAGAACCTTCACGCTGTTGTGTGACTGAGTCAGTCGGATGCCGCGGCGAGCCGAGAGACTTTTGAGTTTAAATCTTGATTTTTTTGTTTCGTTCCGGCGATCGTTCCGGGAATAGTAATCTGGCGCCCATTCTGAATTTTGGGCAAGTTGAGTTCCTGAGAACTGCGTAATGGACTGACGTATGCGAGATCTAAGAATATTATGTCACAGCTTTTTGACAGGGCCAGAAGGCCCTGACACTCGGTTGAGCGATCGAGTTGTTCATTTGGTCGTTCGTACTCGTCGAGCATCGGTCGATGAGTAATTTAGCTCGACCATCCATGGACTGACCCTCGACCAGGGATTGGCCGTCAAACGACTAGCCATCGACCGAACGAATAAATCGATCAGTGACTGGAGTTGCCATTGACCGAATGAACGATTCAATGAATCGGGTTACTATCGAATCACCACGAAGTGAGCTCCTAAGGTTCTGAAGAAATGAACCTAATTATCAGTGTATGGTATAATCCGTCCCCTCATCCGAGGAACTAACATCCCCCGTGTTTCCATAGTTTCCCATGTTTCCTAGTGCAGCATCAACAGCGCTCAACAATACCAATATTCCCGTCATTGAAAAAAAAAGGGCAACGTTTTTCGATCATCACCGATCGATTTCTACTATAGTATACATCTATACTGTATAGTACAGGAATTTTCATTTTTTACAGAATTTCCTATACACAGGGTGACCCAGTTAAAACAGCGCATCTGAATAATTCCTGAAGAAAGGGCTAAATGAAAAAATAGTCCATATGAATGTTCGAGGGTTTCGAGGGAGTCATCCGATATTAGCTTTACTTTGTGCTTGCGAGCTCACGCTTCCAACCTGCAAACATAAAGTGCACATTTTCAAATGCCAACCATATATTTCACCGCTATGAAAATTGTTCCTCTTAACGAGACGTTTTCAGACACCTGGTATTTATGCTTATTCCTTCGATTTCACTCCAAAAATACCATAAAAATAGGTTCCGAGGCCAAATTGGAAGTTTAGACTTTTCACGCAGCTTGAGATCTGATAGATTAGTTTTTCCATTTGTTAATCAACAAGCTGTGCCCAAATGTAAACAATAAACAGTTTTCAGGTAATTCAATGATAATTATTAGAACGGATCATTTATTTTTACCTTCTCAACAGTACAAATTTAAACCTCAGCTCAGTGACTTTACTTTTTGGTTATTTTGTACATCATGGTTTATTCATCTAACGAAGAAATAAGGGGTAATGTGTACATTTGGGCACATCTTGTTGATTAACAAATGGAAAAACTAATCTACCAGATCTCAAGCTATGGGAAAAGTCTAAACTTCCAATTTGGCCTCGGAACTTGTTTTTATGGTATTTTTGGAGTGAAATCCAAGGAATAAGCATAAATGCCGAGGTGTCTGAGACCGTCTCGTTATGAGGAACAATTTTGATAGTGGTGAAAAATATGGTTGCCATTTGAAAATGTGCACTTAGTGCTTGCAGCTTGCAAGCGTGAGCTCACAAGCACAAAGTAAAGCTCATATCGGATGTCCCCCTCGCAACCCTCCAATATTCATATGGAACATTTTTTCATTCAGCCTTTTTTTCAGGAATTATTCAGGTGCGCTGTTTTAACTGGGTCACCCTGTATATAATGTATTGTTACATGTGTTGCTCGATCAATTCTTACAGATATTATTAGATTCTTTTAAAAAAATTTCGAAATGATGGAGAATCACAAAAATCCAATGAATATTTTGTTTTGGAACACTTACTGATACTGACTTCCGCAATCCATTCACTGAACGTGATCATTTGAAGTTTATAGGAAAATTACAAAAAAATGGTAATAATTACTTGAAAACTAGTTTACTTTAGAGACAAATGGAATGAGACTAATTATGATCAATTTTTTCAACAAATGTCCTTCACCGTTAACTCTGTTACAGGCATTCAGAAATTTGAAGATAACAAAATGACCAAAAAAGAATTATGTCCAGTGAATCAAATAATTTCAACTTCACGAGAAAAATTAAAGAAAGTGGAAAATATTACAAAGAAGAAATACAACAATAAAAAAATAGAATTTTGCGAAAAAAAAAGTTTCCCAAGTTGGCTCTGACACAGAATCCGAATCTGATTGAAAATAAAATTTTTAATTCCCCTCTTCTGTAACCAAATTTTATTTTTCGGTTTTATCTCTAAAATAAAGTCTGAATTCTTGTACTTGTCCATAAAAAAAAGCTGAATTATGAAATAGAGAAATAAATATGGAGGTACTACTGAGAACTGTGTATATGTGTAATTCTAGTTATTGTTAAAAATCTATAAAAGCGATGACGGAATAAAGTAATTAATGTAATTCTCGGAAATCGCGAGTTCTACACCTTAATCACTTCCGCCATGAGATATCATTAAATAGCTTGAAAATCCAAAAGATATGGACAATAATTTTGAATTACAATCAAATCCCATACACCACTCAAAATGCATTGCAATGAATCATCGAAATAAACCTTTCAGTCGACTTTCTGCCTAATCATTCGGTGGCATCATCTCGCAAAGATTCAGAAATATCACACTCATCATTGAACTTCATTGTACTAAGCAAGCATTGCCTGTAATTGAGGAATTTCACGGGATTCTTGTGTTAATGTCGTGTAAGTAAGAGCTAAGCAATGCTCATCAACGGAATAAGCACTGCAGCGTCATTCAACTTTAGTCTTCCCAATTTATACGAGAGCGTGGATAAAACCGTTATGAACTAACAGGCGTTTGTTGCTTTGACTGATTTCAAAATGTAACGGTATGGTAGTGTGGCGGCAGTAGTAACATCGAACAGTAAGACAAATAATTGCAATAATTACGAGAATTCAGGAAGTCGAATACTCTCACTTGTTAATTTGAACAGTTCGTCTATGAATTCTATCTTGACACTCGTCTTTTAGTGAGTTTCACATTTTACGGTTCATTAATTTGATGCCATCAATTATCAATTATCCCCCGTTCCTCCACCCTTGGAAATCCAAAATTGAGTCTACCTAATAATCATCTGCTTTTTTGAAAGTAAAGCTGAAAATTCCAACTTTACCTCGAAAGGCGCCAAACTGGGACTTCTCATTAACGACTGTCCGATCCATCGTTCCAAGAAACCCAATATAATACTCTTCCATTTTGATGACAATATCATCTGTCATTGAGGTCTTGGCTCTGGTTGAGAACAGCACTAAACTAAACAGTTAAAGAAGATGACAAGCAGTTCAAGTATCAACCACTCATTTCAAGCTATACCACCTCAATCGAGGATTTAGAATGGAATTAGTTGTTCGCATTATTGGTTCCTTGAAGGAAATAAAGTGGTCGTTCATGTTTGTCTTCAAAACCATCTCGGCCTTTAGGCATAAAGCCTTGGTGTTCACTGTCCAAATAAAGAAGGCTGTCACTCTGACTCCCGTTGTTTATGTCGACCGCATGATTGTAGAGTTTAAGGAAGCTCACCCTCTGGTCGTTGGATTCCGAGTTCACTAATTCAATATGTCTCTAATTACAACTCAAAATCTTTATTTACTAGACTAAATACAAGTACTGTTGTGCTATTTTTAAAATCTTGCTGACCGTTCTTGTCAATGTTGGAATTAAGAATGGTCTTGTTAAAATCTAAGAGTAACGAGTAGAGGTACCCGGAGGGTGGATAATAGGGGTTGAAGAAAGTGGAAGGGGAAAGGCCCACGATAAGTAATTAGTCAGTTTAGTTGAGGGATGGCTCTTAACGGTTGGAGTTAGAAGGTGAGTGAGTAGGAGTGCTTATGGAGCTAGTGGAAAGTTGGGGGACTTGGGAAAGTCCCAGATTAGGCTCGCGATACTGATGAAAGTAACGAGAAGCCAATCAATGGATTGAGGACTGATGGATTGGAAGTTATAAAGTAATTGATAGGGATTTCGGTAATGGAGGGCTATTTCGCAGTTATTAAATTGTACTCAAATATTTGGAAAGGGTCTCTGGGCATTGACATATGAAGGAGACAATTGAGAAATGTGCATCATTGTACACCATTGTGCACCTTGTGGGGTTCACACCAGCCGCCTTCCCGTCGCGAACCCTGGGTAATGCTAAGTGCTAGTGAAGTTTGTTACACCTTACCGCACATTGAATTGAATTTATTCCAATTTTTTTTTCAATTTTATGGGGCAGCCTTCATATACAACATAACTGGAGGGAGCGTTATTCTAGAACGATTACGAGAAGTTGGTATATCTCAGTTTACTGGGTTTATCAGAATTATTATTATAGTATTTTGTATTTTTTACAGATAAATGAGATCGCTGAACGATCACGATGGGTTCTAACTTAACCTCGAAGACTGTCGTCGTTAATCGACGGAGAAAAGAATTCTTGGCTCTCCTTTGGTAGAGCATGTGTTATTTGATTGGTACTCATCAATGATCTTACTGACTTTTGCTAGCGTATCTCCACACTGTATCCCCATTATTGATCGGAATCTTGAAGTAAGAGAATCGAGCATTCATTGATGAGGAGCGATGGTAGTAATTGACGGCTATTACTTTATTACACGGGCAGATTTATTTCGATGTGAAGCAATGTCAAATGATTGGAAATTATTATCAATTTATTAAACCGGTCTCATGACGTTCTTAAACTGTCCAGTAATTCAGATTGCTTCAAGTATGCTTCTGAGTAAATATTACTTTGCATGTATCGTTGGCCATATAGAACAAAGAAATGTTCATTTAGCAAGAATAGTGATGAGGACCTTAAGTATTCCAGAATTTAAATTCCGTGGGAATGATCATTCATGAAAATCGATGGGTTTCCATTTTCCACTGGAAATTAATCTGTAGCATGATATGTTGCCCGTTAAACTCTATGCATAGCTTGAAATTATGAATGATGATAAGTGGATGTGAAAGACAGTTGATATTCGCTATCAGCATTCATTTTCAGCTACATCATTAGCCTTCTGTGAATGGTTGTATATGATTAGGTCAATAACCACAACTCAATGAAATTTGAGTGACCTCTCCAAGATTTTCTACAAAAGTTTTTATACTGTCTTTTTAAAGGTTTCTGGTGGTTCATGTTAAGAAAAAACAGTAGAAAATATTTCCAAACGCCCTTTCCCGCAATCGTATCGAAGTGTATTATTCTATATTGTTTGAATAATTCTCGTAATCAAAATATATATTTTCCTTGATGTGTTTTTCATTTTTGTCTCTAGATTTCCCAGAATGCCACAGAATCCTTACTCATTATAGTCGTTTGCGGGTTCACTAATTACGGACGAAAACAGGCATTAAAAATTATGATCTTGGGGTGGGACGAAAGGTTATAATATGTAATATGTCGGCAATAAAGTTTCAGGAGAGAATAATGATGATTAGAATCTAATGACGTACAAATAACGAACTACTTCCCCCAAATCTCAAAAAAATTCTCCAACTTTGCGGGCGAATTTCAAACGCGAAGCAAACACAAATGACAATTCCTACAACAACGAGAAGGACTGGAAACCCAATTACCGACATTTCAAGTTGACCGCAAGATCCTAATTTTAGCGAAATTATATCTTTCTCTCAATCTATAGAAATCAGATTTATAATTCAGGCGCGCTTTTATATGCAGCGCCGTCGCGGCCGTATCGCTCACTCTCATGAAAATTCACATAAGAATGCGTCTTTCACACGTCGTCATTACATTTTTTGCACGTCCGCCGCCATGACAGTTTTCAATGCATACTTGTTTTTGCATTAAGAAAATGGTTATTGAATTTTACCCTACAATTTTTTTTGTATCATCCTGTTCTACTGTTGTTTAAAAATGTTTTATCGCGTTTCATTTGTCTCATACCCCACACCCGAAAATTGTCGTACTTTTTGACTTTAGTCACGACATAAAATAGCATAAGACATTAGACCGATAACTTTCGTAATAAGTAGGGAGTTACGACTTGCGGGTTAGCCGCATCTGGCTACCGGTTATGCGACGAACTTCATACTATGGCAGTGTTTATTCATACATACCCTGATAAATTTTACGATGGATATATGGAAAATTTTACCGTCGATTTTAGGAAATTCGAACTATGGCTATAAAATAGTTCTCGAAAAAAGGGCAATTGAAAAAAAAAAGAGATTATGAGAAAAGCAAACCTACAGAAAAGGCTAGACTCTGATAAAATTATTCAATGATTTCCGAATAGGAAAAATGAATCGGAATTGATGGTGTTTATGTATTTGCCCTAAGAATTCCGATTCACCGGTGAAATAAGCGAATTATGTTACCACAGTAAGCGTCGGCATGAATTCATAGCAAGGCTTCTACGGAAAAAAAATGACAATTGTCAAAACTTCAGATCTTAACAGATTCTCTCTCCTGGCGGACTCGTTGATTGAACAATCGAGTTGCTCAGTTTGTCGATTACCATTCGAGTGGATTTCGGTTTGAAATTCAATCGATAGAATCGGACATGAATCGACCACATATGAAGTTAATTACAAGAGAATTTCGAATGGGACAAACGACCAAGAGGTTGCTTGCTCATGGACGACCCAAATATCGACCAATTTAGTTATCGTTTTAAAATAGTTTTTACATTTTTAATAAGAGAATCGACTGACCCTTCAATCGATTGAGTCTCGATTGTTGCCTCTCACCAAGTCAATCGATCCCCAATCAATTAGTAGTTCAATCGTTTCAAAGTAGTTTTCCCATCCTAATTAAGCGAATCGACTGATCCTCCATTCAATATTTCGATAGTTCCCTTTTCCGAAGTCGATCTACCCTCAATCGATCACTTGATTAATTGTCGGATCGCAATGGATCTTTCCTTACCGAAATTCTCTTGTAATCGACGCCGTGTGTAGTCGATTCATATTCGATTCTATCGACTGAAATTCAAATCAAAATCCACTCGAATGTTAATCGATAAACTGAGCAAATCGCTTCTTCAATCGAATCGTAAACGAGGGATTGCGAGGAATTTCGAAAAGTTACCAAAATCAGTGAACCGTATTTTCGAATAACTAGAGATCGTAATCCAAGAACTGAAATTATAATCACATGAATTCCTTTGTATTGTGGTATTGAAGGTAATGAGAAAGTTCAGCTGGCGAGAGATGGATCCGATGACCTGATCGAGGAATTCAAAGTCCTCTCTTCCGATTTTAGACACCAATTTAGAACAGAAGAGCGCCGAGAGACTAATAATAAATTAATAAACCTAACAACGTCTGTTATGAATATTTGACCCTCTATTACAAAGACTTTAGAAGACCACGGAACAGAAATTGTAAACTCTCCAGAGAGGTTATAATGACTCCCAAGTCCAATATGTGGTTCTCCCCAATCCTACTTTGCATTTATGTTATCCTTTTGTGTCCTACTTAGCCTTTTTCAGACATGATTTTCTGATTTTCTAATGCTCCGATATGTTCTAATAACTCCTCAGGATTGATGAGACCAGACGTCAGACGCCGAATCGGAGTGGTTCGGATTTGGTAAAACTCAGAAGATGTTGCTCGTATTTTTTTGAGTCCGAGCAAGTGCTAAAATTACACATAACCAGAGGTAAATACGGTTCGCAAGAAAATTGGAACAAGATGTCCCAAAAATTAGTATGTCCTTTTGATTCCTTTTCAATCTTCAACCAAAGCATTTTGTAGAGAATTCGGGAGGTCTAAATATTTGACTCGGGCTGTAAACAGAACTAGAGCCAATCACTACCGTCTTGCAGCATTCTTGGTTAGAGTGAGGATCACCAATGATCCCAGGCTGCTCTTGTGGGGCAGCAAGTCAAACGGTCTATCATATTCTATAGGAGTGGCAGAAATTGCAACAACCGACAAGTAAACTTCGAGACAGACTAGCGATAACAAAATGTTCTAAACCATTTACCACTGAGGAAAACACAAAAGCAGATGATTATAGATCTACAGAAAAAAATTGTATGTCCTTAAGAGACCCTCATGTACAGATTTTAAACAAATTAAAGAATCCCTATAATAGACGACAAAATAATTATCTGACAGTGTAAATAATTCTATATGAGGAGTACGGCACGTGAAGGCAATAAAAAAAAAATATATTGAAAAGTAATTTCCAAAAGACAGAAAAGTTGTTACGTATATAAAGTTGAATATTTCTGAAACTATGCTCGTTTAATTTCGTTCATCTCAATTACCAAACTTTGGTATTATTGGACATAAAATCTTATGGAGTTCGGAGTTTCAATATTAATTCATTTTAACTTCACGAGTTCAAAAAACTTATTGTAATGTAAGGTTTGGAATCACTGCTGAACATTCTTAGAGATCGGTGTGTGTGTGTGTGTGTGTGTGTGTGTGCGTCTGGATGTATGAGTGTCAAATTTGAATCCTACACTCTTTTAATCGAATTTAATTCTAATTGAAGTTTCATAAAAATCATTTTTTTTTATTTATAAAAAAGATATAATGGAATTTTGAGGAATTTTATTAGACAATTCAAGATTTCGGCGAAAAATCAATCAGAAATTGAAATTTCAGTCAGTGACGCGTGAAAATTAATAGAAATCCAGAAAATTCGGTTGACAATATTGTTGAATTTTCAAGACAATAACACTAACTATAATTTCAGGCAAAAAAATCATGAAGGTTGATTACAGAGTAATTTCAAATCAGAAGGTTAAAGATTAGTGACTGAAATGCTCCAAAAAATATGGAGTGATCTCTAAAAATGACGAACTAGTCTTTGAAAATTATGGCCATATAGTTCTTTATGAATTTTTATTAGATCAAATACTAAATATTAATAAAAGCGCACATGCAATTATCGAAGATAACAGGAGAAGGATGATTGAACATCATAACTTGTGATAATTTAAACAATCAATTCGTGAATGTAAATTTGATTTTCTGAACCAATCACAAAAATTCCATGTGAAATAATCACTAAATAAAAGTAAAATGCTAAGTAAATAAATAATAATAGGTGAAGTAATGGGTGAAAGTAGTTGATTCAGAAAATGCATTTAATAGTCCAAGATGCTAAAAATATAAAAATATTTTTAGATCCTTATTTTGTCTATAATTCTTCCCATTACTGTATTAAAAATAGTACCGCAGCATAATGACAGCGTATGAAATTGCGATCGGGATGAGAAGGAAACCGATATCGAATGGTTAGTTCCCAATTGGGGGCCTATTTAAAAAAAAACTATCACTGAGAGCTTCTTCAAAGAAGTTAAGAAAGATTGGAGTACCGTAAATTCTAATTTTCCAATTTCTAGGCTGAAACGTGAGAGGGTACATCGCAAGTAATTGTGGTCTGATGTCGGCGAAATGTTGCCTAAAATCCAGAAAAAGCGATTACTCTTCGTTTATTCGTTACGACCCTTGTCTCAACACTTCGATAATGCAACAGGGGTTTCAGGAATCAGTGGTACGGCTGGGATTGGCCTCCGTCAAGGATCTAATTGAATTTACAGATAGGGAATTTGAGCTCAGTTAAGATAGAAGGAAGCGAATGAATATCTAAATGATTATGATAACGGTAAATATGAACACGTGCATCTCGTAATCATTAAACATGACTAGTTCGCAATACATCAAGTTGGAACCACGCGAATAGGTGATATAAACTTGCATGAGAAGTTAGAAGTAGTGGGCGTCCGCGTTTATAGCCGTGGGTCCTATTGCGCTTCGTTTCCCAGGGCCGTTACATCGTTATTAGCCTTCTAACATACGTTAACAAGCGTTTCAGAGAATACACCCCGCTGGGTTATTAACGATAACTCGGATTTTTCCTTTTACTCCAATGAGTGGCTCACTTGTTGGGCTCGGAAGGTGTTTCTTAGAAGGTACCCAGGGATCAGAGTCAAATATTTGGTTCTCTCCAACCCTATTTCCCATTTGTTTGATCCTTTTGAAGCCTCTTAGTCTTGGTTAGATCTATCTGTATCTATGATACCCTGACAGGTTCTAATAACTCCTTAGGATTGACGTGGCCAGAACTTGTCCATTCGCAATTTATTCTTTAGTTCTGATCGGGTCTCTTAACAACACTTGGAACCAGGCGAGACCTGTTCAGGTCCGTCAACACTCTTTTTTTTTTTACTCTAGCTTGAATAGGGGGTCGTATGGGAGTGATTTGAGACCATTTAGGGAGGTCATATAAAGGTTAATGAATAAAAAAGAAAAATCAGAACTCCAGGACTAAATGACTTTCTGTGGAGCAGCCACGCCGCATGAAAAGGTTCTATGGACATTTTGAACAGTTCGTATAGAATTTGCGAGATACGATTTTCTATATAATTTTATCTATGGAGGGGGGCTTCGTTAAAGGGAGGGTTGTAGGAAAAGTTTTTTCAATGGGAAAATTAAGAATGAGGGTTGGCAGTTAACGTTGAGGATCATATATGAAGAGAGGGCTGAAAAGAATCCTGAGAAATCTCCGGTGAAGAATCCGTAAGATTTTTGTCAAAAAATATGATTTTATTTTTGGCTGAAAATTTCTATCGGATTTTTTCGCAAATGTTCTCAGGATTCTTTTCACCGCTCTCTTCATATATGATCCCCAATGTGAACCACTAAACCTTCATTTCAAAGCTTCTCGTAGAAGAACCACCCTTTAACGAAGTCATCGCTCTTTGAATGATTCCCCCCGGCACCCCCTCATTCGAAAATTAAATATTCCTAGGGAGAGGGAGGGTAATATGTGCGTCGCACTGACTCGAAGCCGATAGAATTCTGTAGGCTTTACTCATATTCTTTTTGATTCTAACAATTGTTAGAATAGTACATAACCAGAAGTAAGGAGGCTTGGCAAAGCATTTAAAAGAGGTGTTCTAAAAATGATTTCGTATATTTGATTCCGTCTTAATCCTCAAACAAAATAGTCTGTTGATGACTTGGAAGGTTCAAATATTCGACACGAGCGAGCCCTTTCTATACCCCGGAGACTACGGATAATAGCATACGAGTGCTGGAATGGCCCAAGAGACTCGTCCTTGAAAATAACATTCATTAAACTTACCTTCGCAGGTAAATTGTCCATAATGTTTACCGCTGCTCTTGTCACCACAAACGACACACTCGATGTTCGACGATTTGTCAGTCTGTGAGCTTCCTGATTGTGAGCTATTTGCTTGACTGCCGGGTGTCGTGCTGGGTGGTAGTGGATCCCGTGGCGTTAATACGCCACCCACCGGCACGAGACAAGCTATATCTTCAGGCGTTGCCGATGGTGTGAGATGGGTAGGTGGCATCGGTGGCGGACATACTTGTAATGGCCCACCAGCATTATTACTACCAGGTCCACCTTGATTACTATTTTGATTACCACCACCACCACCACCAACTAAACCCGTAGATCCAGGATCACGGGGTGTCCACGAGGGTGGCGGGGCTACCAACGCCATCGAGGCGGTGGTGCCACGGGGTGGAAACCCCAGCTCCAATGTGCCGGTGAGCTCCGGATGATGATGTCCCGCTGGTATACGACCAGGGAACAGGCTCGCCGTCGCGGGCGGATACACCACCCCGGCGGTCGCCAGGGCGTCCGCACCACCTGACCCCCCGCGAACCACCCTGATTTCCTTATCTGTCACCCTGGTTCAACTCAAACTCCCCACTACCAAGCAGTTTATTTGGCTGGTACCCCAGTTGCTACAGCACCTGATGCTGCTGATGGTGTTTATTTTCCGTTCAATGGTGTACACTAGCAGATACACTGATAATATCGGAATTCAGTACTGACACTCACTAACTATTATGGAATGTTCATAACTTCACTCATAGCAATTCGTTCAATGCGTCAACAATGATTCTAATATTTTTAAGATTACTCTTCCTTCGGTGGAGGAAGATGATCGGGCGCGCGCATGAAGGCGCGCGTCCGCACACACCAAACACAAAATTGTTCAAGAACTGTCTAAGTTCCCAGAATCACCAATTTTTATTCCTCAATTTTATAATGATTCAATAAGAAATTGACGGATAAAATAACAAGTCACCAGTAAAATCCTAACGGGTTAAAACTAATCACACCACAATTTTTCAAACACTCCACTTATTATTTTTCTTCTTGAAGGAAAAGGGCGAAGGAATGACAGGGGCACCAGACGTACCAAATCTCCACGTCACAGAAGGCAATAGTCGCGAGTTAGTCAGTTACACAGGACGTTATTTATAACTTGGTCTTTAAAATCGTCAGCGACGTACATTATTATAGATTCATTATTCATAATTCAACTTTAACTGAGTATTTAGTGATGATGAGAGGTAATTAAAGTAAACGGATGTTTCTCGAAGACACACCAATGACGTATTCACCACCAATGTTGAAATTAAAAAGCTCACTGATAACAACTGGCGATCGTCAAGATCGCCAATCATAAAAACAAATAACCACAACTGAAAAAAATATCACACTCTATTTGTTATTATTTTTCTGGTCTCTTATTCACTGGTGTGGCCACTTTACCTCGTTACTGGGGACACACAAGAAAAAAAAAAAAACAGCGATAAAATTTAAGAGGAACCACAAATCCCCGAACATCTCCACGCGACTATTCTTAAGGCCGCCTAGAGACCGACTGCTGACTGAGGCGACCCCTGACACCGACCTGGCTGCCCCCACCACCCGAACTCCGTACTCGACCTCGTCGGTTTCTCGCGGTTCGCCAGTTGCCATGACTACTGAGGGTGGGGTCGAGTACAGGGCGCGCCCCGATATTCCTCTCATTGGCTACGGGACTGGCCTAACTCCCTCTCCAATTTTTCCAACATCTCGGTATGTACTATCGCACGTTTATCCATCGTAGAGAAGTACCCACTTCACTTCTTTTTGGACCTCTTGTTATTCCCTCATTCTTTGGCTAACGCGCAACTGGATATATACTTGACTCTCTCTCTCTCTCCTACTCTCTCTCTCTCTCCCTCTCTCCCACTCGCCCTATCTCTCTCTCTCTCTCTCCCTTTCTGTCACTCTGTATCTCGTCGGCAACTCTACCACTATTCTTAGAAGATATATCTGAGTCTCGAGATACCTCGCTATCTTTATCCCGCGCACGCGCTGCTGTTCAAGGATGCTCAGGTATTCTTCCCCTTTTATATAAAAAAAAAAGCCCCCGCTGAAAATATACTGGGCACAGATTATTGAAGCTTTCGACAGTCCGACTCATTCATGCTTACTTATCAATCTGATAATGCCGGGTATCAGTGTCAGTTAATTTATTTTGGTATTCACCGGTGTCCGTATCATCGTAACTAATTTAAGTGGAGTAAAGAGCCTGAAAACGCCAGTAGCTGGGGGATAGGAAGATCGGGGCTAAAGGGGGCTCGCCAGTTGTAACAGGTGAGTGAAATTGGACTTTTGTTACTCAGTGATACTTGTACCACTTTTTTTTTTCACCCTCTCCTATACAGAATTCCAACGAACGTTGATGTTTCAAGGGGCTGCACGAGAGTTGACTCGACTGCCAAAGTAGGGTCACTAGGGTTGTCGTTTTGCGCCCCTGCACCCCTGCACCCTTGCACCCCTGCAGCGACCCTTGCCGATTTTTTTTCTGTTTACCCGAGTCGAATATTTGGACCTCCCAAGTCCTACATTGAATATTTTGTTTGAGGATTGAAAAGGGCTTGCGAGGACAGAATAGTTTTTAGGAGACTTCTTTTCAATTCTTTCCCAAGCCTGCTGACCTCTGATTATGTGCCATTTTAGCACTTGTTAGAATGAAAAAGTATATGAACAAAATCTACTGAACCCTATCAGATTCGAGCCTGTCTAATGGATATTGAGGAGGGAAGCGGAAGGGGGGGCGGGGCGAAAAAAGGGGTACTATAGAAGGGAGATTTCCTACGGGAGTTTATATAAATTTTTTACAAGATTTGATTATTTGGGATTAATTTAAATCGGCTTCTGGTTGTTCATGTTGAAAAGCTAAGGACAATCTGATCGACACGCCTGACAAAAAAATTTTATAAGAAAATCTCTACAAAATGATATCGGAAAAATTATGTAGGAAATTCCATAGGAAATGGTCGAAATTTCCAGCGGAAGTCCCATAGGATTTTTCATACGCGTAAGCTGCTCAACAGAAAGTTATTTAATCCTGGAGTCCAGATTTTTTTTAAATTCAGTAACCGTTATATGACCTCCTTAAATAGCCTCAACCCTCCCGCAAGTTCGATAGAGATCCCTTCATTAAAAACAAGTGGGAAATTACTCTAGCATCGGATATAGTATAATTTTCTTTGCTAATAAATTAGCAAACTGATGTGAAGTGAATTCTCATTATTAATAATAAAATTAATTTGAATCATCCATGCTAGTATTTTTTTCATAAAAACTGAAATTTCGAGGGAATTTCATTAAAAATATTATCTTTATGAACAACTCGATAGATTCAAATCATCACATTTAAAAAAGTCATCAAGAATGCAATTTTGAAGGAAAAATTGATGAATCTTCCAGAATTTCCAAATGCCATCATGAAAAGCAAATTAATGAATACAGCTATCATAACGAACTTTCAACTTAAACTTGTTGGTATCTAAAGGAACACTTTGATCTCTTATTGAGTCCATTTGAAGCCTAATCTACAAAGACATCAATGGAATTGTGAAAAAAAAAACGAATTTTCAGATAAATTGGAATAACAACTATTACTATCACCTTCATGTTCGAACTCGGTCAACGGGACGTAGGAACAAATGTTTTCAGCCGTCATTTAATTCATTTCGAACATTTTTTTAGCTATCGTGAAACAAAAGATTTTTGAAGAAATTCAAAAATGAAAAGAATCAATCGATGAATGGAATTTTAATCAACGGGTATGAATAGGACCCAATAATACCTATATTTGAAAAAAAAATTAATTCCATTAATTCGTTACCGAGCAATCGACAAAAATCGAAGAGAAAATTTCATACATACACATTCGCATACGTACATGCGTTCGGACACGATCTAAGAATTTTCAGACTCGTCACACCACATCATCATTGGATTGATATAACAGGAAAAAATATAAACTTAAATCTGACTTATTACAAAGCGTCCATTCGAAAGCAAAAAGAGAGTGACGTTTTTTGACACCGATCTATTTTTACTGTAGTAGACATCTATACGGTATAGTATAGGAATTTGGATTTTTACAGAATTTCCTAGATCGGGGAGACCCGGGCAAAACGGAACGCCTTAATTTTCCAAAGGTTATATAGATCATTTTTTTTTGGATTTATATTTTTTTAGCTGAAATACCATAATGCAAAAAAATTATAACTAATTCGTCATTATTTAGTCCGTACGGGCAAAACGGAACCCTCGAAAATTTGAAAAAATCCCAAAATTGCTGCAAATGCATATATAGCGAGGGCGTGATTTCTTCCGAAAATTATGTGTATCTGTATGTTTATTTCCATTACCCCTTTGTAGTGTACGCCATTTTACGTTAAAATCGTTATTATCAATTGTTCGTGTTAATATCGTTTTTATGTTGTAATAGATTTATAATTGTTGAAAAGAACATTTTAGTTTTCATTTTTTATATTCTCTGAGTCTCCTAGCTGTCAAGCTGCCTGGCATAGAGTAGATCGTAAAAAAAAATAAAAAAATTGAAAAAAATGCACAAATTTGGGTGTTCCGTTTTTGACCAGGTCTCTCCTATATATTGTTGTGTTGTTATATGTGGTGATCGATCCATTCTTGCAGATATTATTGCATACTTTAAAAACACATTCGAACTAATGGAGAATCGCAAAAAACCAATGAATAATTTACGATTTGGAACCTTTGCTGATAAGAACAAATACAAAATTATCGCCTATATTTCTAATTTCAAACCGAGTTTTCGCAATCCATTGACTGAAGGTAATCATTTGAAGCTTATGGAAAAATTACAAAAAAATGGCAACAATTACTTGAAAAGTAGTTAACTTTAGAAACAAATGGAATGAGACTAATTATGATCTATTTTTTCACCACATATACCTTACTTCACCGTTAACTCTATAAAAGACATTCAACAATTTGATGATAAAATGACCAAAAAAGAGTTATTCGCAAAAAAAAATGAAGAAAGCGATAAATATTACAAAAAAGAAATAGAACAATAAAAAAAGGAAATTTTGCAAACAAACCAGTTACCCAAGCCGACTCTCACACAGAATCCGAATCTGATTGAAAATAAAATTTTCAATTCTAATCTCCTGTAAAAAAAATTTAATCTTTTCTATTTATCTCCAAAATAAATTCTAAATTCTTGTGCTGAAATATAAAATGAAGAAATAAATCTGAATGGATAGCTGAGAACTGTGCACACGCGCGTTCCGCGCGCGTCCGATTCTAGTGGAGAAAAAAAAGTGTTGATGGAACTGAACAGGTCTCTCCTACTTTCAACTCCTATTAAGAGACTTGAGCAGGACTAAAAAGGATACATTAAAAATTCAGTCGGGCTTCTTCAATCCCATGGAGTTATTAGAACATATCAGGGCCTTATTGATTCAGATAGATCTAAAAAAGACGAAGTAGACTTCAGAAGGATCAAATAATGGAAAGTAAGATTAAAATTGAACCAAATATGCAACTCTGGAATTCTTGTCTGTAATGACAAACCAATTTTCGTCGTTTTTTTTCCCTATTTATTTTATCTGTCAATATTGAGCCATACCGTCCTTCTAACGGTAACCATTTTTATAACAATTTTTGAAATCGGGTGAGGAGAATGCCTTTCACATTTTTTATGAGCATTTTTTATACCCTCAAAAGTTATTCATTTGAGACTGCTCAAAGTGTGGTGAGTTCATATATCCACAAATAACTTGCAAAGTCTTGAACTGAGCCCAATTATTTGCCCTTTGACTGAATTTAACGCAGATAAAAGTCACCGTTGACGTCGAGGGTCAGATTTAGGCGTTCGGTTGAGCGAACCATTGAACGTGTCTATGTACGGATAGTATAACACATTCCACCAGTCATGGGCCAATGCTTCTATCAATTGTTTATCTCCCTGGAAATTTTATCATTTGTTAAAGCCATTGAAGAGAAGACAGTTAATTCTCATACGTTTCTAGTTTTTATCTTGCATAATCAACGAGATCGACAGACAGAAAAATATCGCCAATTTTAGTGTAGGAGAATTTAAGAAAACTTTTTAAATTTCTGGATGTCTTCTTTTTTTGACATTTTTACCGATCAATAAATCGGATAAAAGAAATGGTTTTGTTTAAATTTTATTTCAAAAAGTTCATTATAGCCAAGCTTTTTAACCAGTCGACTTAGTTACTTCTGAATGAGCTGTAGAATTATTCATCAAAAAGTGATTATATTTGCAATAAATGGAAATTGTTCGGATGTCCCGCGCCCTTCAATCCCAAAAACATTGGAATAATTTGATAAGTCAACAAAATGTATCGCTGGTGTAAGAAGAATATGATTAATATTGATCAATGAAATTGATTAATTATTGCAAGTGACTATTCCAAAATTTATATCGAACATTAACAATTAATTAAATAAAATGCTCATAAAAAAATTACAAATAATCTTTACATATTGCTAAAAGAGTCTCTGAAATTCAATGCAAATATTGGTAAAAAAAAAATGAAAATTCTTGGTATATTATAATGGTCACCAATGATTGCTCTGGCCCCCGAATTTGTCTGTCGAATTCAATAAATTTCGTTACACATTCAGAAAATGATTTTATAAAATTTGTATTCAATTATGCGAATTTCTGATAAGACGTAAAATTTGGATTCGACTAGACATTATTTTGAATTTTTTTGTGGATATTCTCTTATGAAAATTTTCTAAAAATTCCCACGTAATCCGGATTTTTTTTAGCGTTATGAAATTCAACATTTTAACTCACCACGAATGCAATCTCAAAACAATTATTTTCAGTCGAAAAATAACGATGATTTCTCTTAGAAGTAGACAAAAATGGGGATTATAGGGCGATAAGTGTCCGTAAACTTCAGGTTTACTGACGGTACTATAAAGTAACTATTTACGACCGCGTGTGATAAAAAATAGAATTTTGTCTAGACCTCGACATTTCAACCTACATCTTAACTCACCCTGAATGCAATTTTAAAAAGATTAGGCACTGTTTAACGGGCGACGAAGTGTCCGTAAACCGAAGGTTTACGGACGGTCCGATAAAGTAACTATTTACGACCGCGTGTGATAAAAAAGAGAATTTTGTCTAGACCTCCACATTTCAACCTACATCTTAACTCACCCCGAATGCAATGTCAAAAGGACCAGGCCATTTAACAGGCGATGAACTGTCCGAAAATCTTTGCTGTACGGACGGTTCGATAAAGTGGTTATTTACGACCGCGAGTGATAAAAAACAGAATTTTGTATAGACCTCGACATTTAAACATTCAACATTTGAACTCGACTCGAATGCAATGTCCAAAGGACCAGGCACTGTTTAACGGACGACGAAGTGTCCGTAAACCTTCAGTTTACGGGCGGTCCGATAAAGTAACTATTTACGACCGCGTGGGATAAAAAATAGAATTTTGTCTAGTCCTCGAGTAGAAATTTCATTAGGTTATCCGAATTAATCAGCCTTTAATCGGATGGTATCGGACAGTGTCGAGAGATTGCGTAGAGCAATCTTATTTCAAATGGAAACTAGTGGGGTGGTTTGTAGGTTGCTTGCTGTTGACGCTTCTATGGCGGGTGGGATGTGTAGGAGTGGGTCGTTGGTTGCTTGGTGCGCAAACTCACGAATTAGGTATGTTGGTGATGTGGGTTGCAGTGAGTGTGACCCCATGAGGGCCGTGCCAAGAGCTTTTTAATCAAGAGACATTTCTTGTCCAGCGTTACCTGTCGATATGAAAAACTTCAATGGTCAATTTCAAATAGATTCCGATGATTCATGTTTTTGTATTTTTTTTTTTTGCAGATGATTTCTTAGTCTGCAAGTACGGCAATGAGTTACAACGGGGATAACAAAAGGCGCATAAAAACATTCTATCGGAATTCCTATGGAAATTGCAATGATTTTCTGTCGGGCGTTTCGGTCAGATTTCCTAGAGTTTTTAACATGACCGACTAGAGGTTGATTTGAATTAATTGAAACTAATCAAATCTCGTGAAAAAATTTATAGAAATTCCTGTAGGAAATCTTAGAAATTTGAATTGGTAATCTCCCCTCTCGTACTCTTTATTGACATCCCCCGCTTCTCTCCATTCGAAAGTTGAATAATCCTGAGGCGGAGGGGGGCGAGGTGGATTTGATAAGCTATAAATCTGATCTGATGTAGGTTATACTCGTATTCTTTTTGATTCTAACAAGTGCTAAAATGGCATGTAACCAGAGATCAGCGAGTGTGGACAAGAATTGAGAAGAAGTCTCCTAAAAACTCTTCTGTCCTTTGTGCCCTTTTCAATCTTCGATGGCGGACTTGGAAGGTCCAATCATTCGCCTTGAACGTACGGGTTAATTGAAAGAGGCGGAAGGACAATCACAGGTCGAACCTGAAGGTTATCCCGGTTGACATGTGATATTATCTGTACCTCACGAAATTGTCCCATCCTTGATATCGTCGTACTTGGCGCTATCAGCTGGCCGACCCACACGATAAATTGGCCCTTATGACAGATGATTCTTACGGAGTTTGACCGTCACGAGTTTCAAACCATCTGACGTTGGACCTTCCAAGATAAGACTGCGGCAATCGATAATTCGCGTGACGTTTGACTTTCAACCACCAGTACTTGCCCTCCCCTTTGGAACATCCGAGCCTTTTGGCAATTAAAAAAATTTAATGTCTGTAATTACTAAAGTATTTTTTTCGTGTAACCCCGGTAGTAACCCTTACAAGTCAACAGATGCAGGGAAGACTGGATCATTCTGGAAATCCGGGCACAATTGATTCTACCTTTCCTCCGCCACGTGACTGTTTTCCCGTATATCCGGAAACATCCAGTCGGGATGTTTCCGGTTCTGTTTGCATTCATTCTATTATTACACATAAGACGGTGAATTCATCTGGTTATAATTGCATATTATAACTGTTATTATTAAACCGGGGAATTTGTAATATTAGATAACAATTTGTTAATATTCCTCAACTACTATTACTCACCCATCAAATGGAGGGGATCATTTTATCTCATTAACTATTAATTTGGTAAAAAGACAAGAAAAAAAATTTTTTTTTTGTAAAATGCAGTTGGCCGGTTGGCTCCCGCGTATCTGGATTTTAATCGCAATCATTATGTGCCATTACTTTGGCAATCAAATATTACCTTTTCTAACAAAAGGAAGGAGCTAGTTGGATCTAGGGGATTGTCTCTGCTAATTATAATGTAGTAATGACTACTGAAAATCCCTGGTTGGAGATGAGCAATGACCGGCGGTCGACTGTGACTGGCTCAATACTGGTTAATGCCGGCTGACGCCTGGCCCAATGCTGGCCAATGTCGGCTGACCACTGGCCCAATACTGGCTAATGTCGGCTGACTCCTGGCCGGATTGCGGCCATTGCTAAGCGCCTACCAGGGGTACCCAGGTAGGAATGACGAAGGCTGACAACGGAAACAAGCCTGTTTGAGTCTTGATTCGTCAAAGCTGAGTATCTCAGGCCTGAAGCAGGCTTGATTCGGTCGTTTACGGCAGCCTTAAATCGAGGGTAACTTAGGAGGGCTTTTCTCAGGGTTATTTCAAGCTTTGTTGAGGTTCT